>QGMI01000308.1:0-37705 GCA_007821535.1 Lachnellula occidentalis
TCCAGTCCCTCCTCGCCCACTTCCCTTCTCCTCCTCCCCATATTGTAGCCCCCACTCGCACCTGCATTCCACCCTAACCCCAACCTCCCAGCTCCTCCCCCCTATACGGCCCCCTCCCAAACCGCGACCTGTACCCCGCTACATCCCGCGCCAACGCCTGCTGCGAGGTCTCCCGCAAGATAGCAGCTTTCCGCTTCCTGCGCGCCCGACATATAAGATGCCAAGACAGACCAGGACTGCTACGGCGGCGATGATGAGGAAGTAGTAGTTGAAGGCGTGCGCGTTTCTGTTGGTTATGGCGGGAGAAGTAGTTGCTGGTGGTGGGGTAGTAGTAGTTGCGTCTGGCGGTAACGGTGTGGAGGATGTGAGGAGGGTTGTGGGAGATGGTAATGGTATTGGGGCGTTGTCTTGACGGTCGTAGATGTGGTGGGAGAGTTGGGCGAAGGAGCTGCTGGGGAGGATGAGGGATAGGAAGATGAGAGTTGAGGTTGATGTGAACGGGGATTTCGTGCATTGGCATGCTCGTTTGCTGCGTGTTGCCCTCCGGATTTCCATCTTGATGATGTGTTTATATGAAGAGCATGTATATGGCTGGGGAGAAAATAGACTGGTTTGTAAACGGATGTGCTCTGAGATATTCGTACAGTACAGTAATAATCGTGTGTTTCTCCTATCATGCTAGATCTGTAGAACCGATAAGTACCTAGGGCTATCGGTAGGACTTTCCGTATCAATATAGAAAAGGAATTGAAAACCAGTTGGTCAGATAATACAAAGGAAAGATGAGGATCAATACAGATCCTGGTGCAATACGGATATTGTTCATCATAGCCCCCGCCACCGGATACATATCTTGCTCCGACAGAGCCGAACCCTCCGGACCCTGCGCCATGCAAGCTCCCCAAATTAAGCTTTTACTACTGCTTAAATCCGGCTGCTAAGAAGAATACTGCAGATCACCGGAATCATCTCTCGGAGCCGGCTCGAGCAAAGAGCTTCTGAAATCCAGTCACGAGCACGATATATACTCACCTCAAATCCATCGGTTTGATAATAAAAAGGGCAACCTTGAGGAGTCAAAATGCCACGAGCCATTAGGGGTAAAGTCTCCACCTCCTCATCATATATTTTACATTGATTGATCTCTTCCACTAGGTGTTCTCGTAGAGTGTGACCCCTCCATCAAATCCATCATCGTCAAGATAGACAGCGAAGAGCACGCCTTCATTGTCGAAGACCTGGATGATCAAACGCTGGTTATCAAGGAAAATATGCTGGCGGTTCTGAAGATGAGGCTTGATGAGGTATGTGTCTGTTTCTATATGGAAGGGAATAGACTGATCCGATGTAGGCTCTGAAGGAGACGCAGCAGCCGCCTAGTGATTCTGGGTCTGATTAGAATGTGTGGGACGGTGCATGGATTTGATGTTGATGACTTTGGGGCTTCATGGCGTTCGGACCGTAAGACAGGGGTGGGCGCTGATGGGATTTGAGGTTTCCATTAGAGGTTGCTTCGAAGCTGTGTACATTTTTTACGCAGAGCACCCTTAATCTACACGGCGGTAGTAGAATACTGCCTAGCTGAGGTTTAACAAAAAGACACTTGGGCGAGCATTCATCACTCAAAACTATAGGAAAGCATGAATGACTCTTTGATGGTGTGATATCCCGAAAGCCTCTTTATGATTTGTACATGGCTTTCAAGCTCGATTTCTTTACAGATTACAAAATGAATATATGTTACAAACCTAGCCTAAGCATCTGGAGACATAGATGCAGAAGCTGTAGTTGGGATAGTCTCAGCAGTAGAGCCGAGGGGTATCGAGCCCAACGGGATGGCTCTCCGCGGTCTCTTTAACTCCTCCATTGTAATACCATCCAACTTCGTAATTCCGACAACAGGGGGATCTCCCTTCTTGACAAATTCATACTGACCTAAGTACCAACTGGTTAGCATATAAGTCTGCAACTTACTTGGGTTGAGAAACTAACCTGGCATCTTGTTCCCAGCTAATCGGAAAGCATCTCTGGCCACTTGCTCGTGAACATCACCCTTCAACTCAAAGATAATTTTGCTAACAGCAATTCTAGACGCCCAATGATCAAATGACCCCTTTCCTTTACCCATACGGACCTAGCCACAAATCAGCAACAAACTACCGACACCCAGCCACCAAAACCTCAACATACCTCATTACCCTTAGTATACACTCCAATACTCGCACAAACCCTCTTGTACAGCCGATACCGCATTCCCTTTAGCCGCACCTTAATAGCCTCCTCCCCATTCTTCAACTGCATAGCGCTGACCCGTCGATGATGATCCGACATCCGCAGTCCAAAGTCTCCCCATACTATCGTTGTCCCTCTTGCTGATCCGCCGGTTGGCACACGAGGTCTGCCTTTACGCGATCGTTTTTTCTCGGGCTTGGTTGGGAGGAGCCAATTGCCGCCTCTGGAGGCTGTGATAGAGAATGGGCGGAGGGTTCTCGAGGGGGATGCGATCGACTTCAGGGTGGAAGAGGGTGTTATGAGGGGTCGTAGGGGGGCCGAGGATATTGAGAGCTTCTGAAATTGAGCGGTGAAGCTCGAGGGATTGAGGAGCTTCATGGTTGTGGTGGAAGTCGCTGCTCAACAAGCTACAAGGGAAGCATGAGGTCTTCAAAATATTTGGAGATGTATGACTACGGTGACCGATGCAACATCTACCATGTAATGGGTAGATTTCATTCCTGCACTATACAAAAGTTCTCAGAGGATTAGAAGTAGTCAGACTTTATAGGAAATTGCCATGCTAGGTGTTTACGGGAAGTGATATTTTGATCGACTTCTCCAGTTCTTGACTGCTCTTGCCTTTTGGGTTACAAGCTGTCTAATTCGAGGGAAACGGCTCCCGTAGTTCACCATATTCGTCTGTCGCGTAAAGTGAGTCGCGCTTTTTGACAAGTCGCGTCGTCATCAACCTCCAAGAATCTTTTGATCGAAATCCGGTCCAGCATGACTGTTTTCTTGTAATTCTTGTAACGCCATTTATTTCTCCATCCAGCAGGCTGAGAAATTCTCTTACTCAAACCAGCGCCGGACACCCACAATGCCTGCGGATATTCGAAGCTTTTTTGGGGGCAAGACCTCTACGCCCATCCGTGAAAAGGAGACAAAGAAGGAAGAGGAGTCCAAGAAGAAGCGAAGCAGTAAGCTGCCCAGCGGATATTATGGCGCTATTTCAGCATGCTGATAT
The DNA here is from genome assembly GCA_007821535.1 of Lachnellula occidentalis. Taxonomy (NCBI): domain Eukaryota; kingdom Fungi; phylum Ascomycota; class Leotiomycetes; order Helotiales; family Lachnaceae; genus Lachnellula; species Lachnellula occidentalis. The sequence continues at coordinate 3,239 of QGMI01000308.1, forward strand.
GATATAGAAAGCCGCAAGGTCATTGATGATAGTGAGGACGACGAACCCGAGTGAGTGTCCCAATAATTCGTCTTCCAGAGGAAACACCCTCACTAATACAATAATTCCTAGGCCTAAGAAAACCACAGCGAAAAAGCCGGCCCCCAAGATAGCTGTGTATGCTGCCTCTTACTGTCGATGTCTCCTCACTAATTGGGGTTTAGCAAGAAGGAATCTCCAAAAGGAAAGGAGACCTCAACAACAGATTACTTTGCATCGAGCATTAAGCCCAAAGCCAAGTCGGCCAAGCCAACACCAAAGAAGTCAATACCCGCACCAAAACTTGAAAGCAATGGCCGTTCCTCCGCACGCAAGAACAAAGCTGTCTCATATCAAAACGACGACGACGAGTTTGCATTCTTAGACGACGACGAGGATGCTGGTGACGATATATTCGCGGCGGGTATCAAGAAGCCAACGGCAGAGAAGGACGCCTATGTCGAGAGCGAAAGCGATGACATTCCTATCGTCAAGCCGAAAAAGGCAGCTACGAAGGGCAAGTCTAATTCTACAAAGAAGGGTGGAGACATTGAAATGGTAGATGCTGCCGACGAGCACTCTTTCGTTATGATTGATGAAAGTGACGATATGATGGTTATCGACAAGCCAGCCTCAAACCCTGGAAGCAAGAAGAGGAAGTCTGTGGATCTAGAGTCTGAAGACGAGGAGCTTGTCCCCCAGGTTAAATCAGTGAAGAGCAAGTCGTCGAAGCCGCCACCTGCGAAGAGAGCTCGTGCTCCACCCACGAAAAAGGTTCCAGTACCAGAAAGCTCCGCCGTCCAGTCAATTTTGGATGATATACCAACTGTTCGAGCGCCAACCCCTCCACCGCAGGATCCCAATGTGAAGTTTGACTGGAAGAAGGCCCAAGGTGCCGGAAATGGGGGCGCTCCTGCTGCGGCAGGCACAAGAGATATACCCACTGGCCAAGAAAATTGCCTAGTCGGACTGACATTTGTGTTCACGGGTATACTCGAAACCATCAGCAGAGAAGAGGGCGCGGAACTTGTGAAACGATACGGAGGCAAAGTCACCACCGCGCCAAGCGGAAAAACAAGCTATGTTGTTCTCGGAAATGACGCCGGACCTTCGAAATTGAGAAAGATCCAGCAAATGAGTCTCAAGACGATCAATGAGGAAGGCTTGTTCGCTCTGATCTCAAGGATGCCTGCCAACGGTGGCGATGGGAAAGCCGCAGAGATAAATAACGAAAAGAAGAGAATGGAGATGGAGAAGGTCGAGAACGATGCCCTGGAAATGGAGCGAGAAGAACAGAGAAAGCAAGACGAGGCCGTAAAGGCTAGAAAGAAGCTTGAAAAGGAAGCCGCTTCCCAAGGCTCAAAAGCAAGACTACCACCTCCTCCCCCAGCACCTTCTAGCTCGCAACTATGGACCACCAAATACGCCCCCATGTCGGCCAACCAAATATGTGGCAATAAAAGCCAGGTCGAAAAGATACAGAAATGGTTGAAGGGTTGGTCTGTTGCACATAAATACGACTTTCAGAAAAGAGGTGCGGACGGTCTGGGTGGCTATCGAGCAATCATGATCTACGGCCCACCTGGCATTGGAAAGACTACAGCCGCTCATTTGGCCTCCAAGCTTGCTGGCTATGATGTTCTTGAGAGCAATGCCAGCGACTCCAGAAGTAAGAAGCTTGTTGAATCGGGCGTCGGAGAAACCTTGAACAACAAATCTCTATTCGGGTACTTCTCCGGAGATGGCAAGACAGTTGAGACAACCAAGAAGAAGATTGTACTGATCATGGATGAGGTTGACGGCATGTCAGCTGGTGATCGGGGAGGTGTCGGCGCCCTGGCAAAGCTTTGCAAGAAGACTGACGTGCCTATGATACTGATTTGCAATGAGCGGAAACTACCCAAAATGAAGCCATTCGACTTTGTAACGTTGGACATCCAATTCAGACGACCTACTGTTGAGCAAGTCAGATCACGTATTGCAACGATATGTCACAGAGAAGGGCTCAAACTCCCCATGAACGTCATTGATGCTTTGATTGAAGGTACCAACAAAGATATTCGGCAAATCATCAACATGATCTCTACAGCCAAGCTTGACCAGAGTGCTATGGATTTTGACCAAGGGAAGTCTATGTCAAAGGCATGGGAGAAGTCTGTGGTTTTGAAACCCTGGGATATCTGTCATAAACTCCTCGGAGGAGGACTGTTTGCACCTTCCAGCAAAGCAACACTCAATGACAAGATAGAACTCTATTTCAACGATCATCAGATTAGCTTTCTCATGATCGCCGAGAACTACCTTAAAGTCAAACCATCGCGAGCCAGCAATTTGAGTGGCCGAGAGCAAAATCTCAAGGCTCTGGAACTCGCTGAACAGGCAGCTCAGAGTATTAGTGATGGAGACTTGGTCGACCGGATGATCCATGGATCTCAGCAGCAATGGAGCTTGATGCCAACACATGCCGTATTCAGCACAGTCATACCCTCTAGTTTCGTCTCTGGTCAAATGGTCGGTGAGACCAGGTTTCCATCATGGCTTGGCCAGAACAGTAAGCAGGGCAAGCTTGTTCGATATGTCAAGGAAATACAGTCACATATGCGCCTCCGCACGTCTGGAGATCGCCATGAAATCCGTCAGCAATACCTGCCCGTTTTATGGACTCAAACTGTCAAGCGCCTCGAAAACGAGGGGAAGCCTTGTGTAGATGAGGTCATCAATCTCATGGACAATTACTTTCTCACGAGGGACGACTTTGATTATATAACTGAGCTCGGTGTTGGACCACAAGATCAAGAAGACGTGAAGATCGATACCCAGACGAAGTCGACCTTCACGAGACAGTAAGTATGATGCCTGATTTTATGGAATCTTGCTAACAGAATTCAGATACAATGCACGTTCACATCCTCTACCATTCATGAAAGCCGGTAATATCGTCGCCCCTGCTGCGAAGACCAAGGCGGAAGCTCCTGATCTCGAAGAAGCATTTGAGGAGGAAGACGAAGGCGAGGTTATCGCCGATCCTGATGCGAAGGAGGGTGAGGAGGATCTCGAGGACTCCTTGAAGAAGGACAAGTATATCAAGAAACCAAAGGCCAAGAAAGCTACGGCGGCAAAGAAGGCTCCGAAGAAAAAGGCTGCCAAGAACGACAGTGATGATGAGATGATTGACGACGAGTCTGAGGAGGACGTCAAGCCGAAGAAGGGTAAGAGCAAGGCCAAAGCGGCACCGAAGGGCAAAGGAAAGAAGTGATGCAAATGGATTTTGTAGGAGTATACTCGAGTATACCTAGGCAGTGTACTGTAGTAGGGATTTGGAGGTTAACTTGCTTGGTACGAAGTACACGTAGACATTAGCATGGCTGTCAAAGTAGTGGAGATCACATGAATTATATAATCAAACACCACAATAAATAACATAACAAACTGTAATATATTATCACTATGGGCGGATGATAAATACTGGTAATACAACAAACAATATCTGGTGATTTCGAGTGGTGATGGGAGGCGGTGCGGTGGAGGGATGGAGGGGCTTTCATTCCAGGCTCAGGCTAGTCCACTTCGGACCTAGCCCCCTTGCATAAGCGAGCCCGCACAGAAACTGGACCATGGAAATATTTCCAACTGGAGGTTCTGCAGATTTGACTTGACGTCGCAATTGATTTCGCAACGCCCCGACGATCAAGCAAACATGACCGAACAATTAATCCTCAAGGGCACCCTCGAGGGCCACAGCGGATGGGTCACGTCCCTCGCTACCTCGCTCGAGAACCCCAACATGCTCCTGTCTGGATCCCGCGACAAGACCTTGATCATCTGGAACTTGACCCGCGACGAGAGCTCCTACGGCTACCCAAAACGCTCTCTGCATGGTCACTCTCACATCGTCTCTGACTGCGTATGTAGCTCTTCTTCTGCCTCTGCGAGTCCTACCCAATCAATAATATTGAAAGGAATGCTTCGGTGAACGCAGAGTATAAGAATGTTGTGTGCTGAGACTCTTTTTCTAGGTCATCTCCTCTGACGGTGCCTATGCTCTCTCCGCCTCCTGGGACAAGACTCTCCGTCTGTGGGAGCTCTCTACCGGAACCACCACCCGCCGTTTTGTAGGACACACCAACGACGTTCTCTCCGTTTCCTTCTCCGCCGACAACAGGCAAATCGTTTCCGGCTCGCGCGATAGAACCATCAAGCTGTGGAACACTCTTGGTGACTGCAAGTTCACCATCACCGAGAAGGGACACGCCGATTGGGTCTCATGCGTTCGATTCAGCCCAAACCCCCAAAACCCAGTCATTGTTAGCAGTGGATGGGACAAGCTTGTGAAGGTGAGGAATACCCTTTTTGCTCGGTCAAAATGGAGCATGCGAAGTCAATATGATGTGAAACACTTTATAAAGTATTTGCTACTTCAGAGCCTGGGAGACCAGGCCATGAGACAATTTTCACCAATGCCTGATAGACGATTCGCTGCTACCATTTTGAGGCTATTTTTTTTTATTTTTTTGAGAAATTGTGCTAACACGTTTTGCGAAGGTCTGGGAACTCTCCTCCTGCAGATTGCAGACCGACCACATCGGACACACTGGCTACATCAACACCGTCACCATCTCCCCCGATGGATCCCTTTGCGCTTCCGGTGGAAAGGACGGAACCACCATGTTGTGGGACCTTAACGAATCAAAGCACCTGTACTCCCTGAACGCCGGTGATGAGATCCACGCACTCGTCTTCTCGCCAAACAGATATTGGCTCTGTGCTGCGACGTCGACCTACATCATCATCTTTGACTTGGAGAAGAAGAGCAAGGTTGATGAGCTGAAGCCAGATTTCCAGTCCGTTGGCAAGAAGAGCAGAGAGCCAGAGTGTGTTAGCTTGGCGTGGAGCGCGGACGGTCAGACCCTTTTCGCTGGTTACACTGACAACATCATTCGGGCTTGGGGTGTTATGTCGAGGGCATAAAGGGGAGTTGAACATTTGATTGATTGCATGGGGGGATCATGGCCAGGGACTTTTGCGGGCTTTGCGATCTTGTCGATTGGCGAGCTGTACTCCAGATAATGACATCTCAGGAGCACAATCAAAAATAGAAATTCCATCATGGCCTGAGGTTGCGTGCGTGATAACATGTGACTTGAGGGAATCCGTGAGTTCTAGCTAGCCCTTGCCTGTTGTTGATGTGATGCACCAGCAGCAGGGAAATGAAGTGACTGGCCTTGTATCCGAAAATCCGGGGACTGAAAAAGCTTAAGTTGAGATCGCTGCAGCGCTAGGCCGTGTGGTGGTAAGATCCTTACCGATTGGGAAAGAAATGAACTAACACTTCAGTAGTACCGCAATGACATGTTGACTAGGGCCTCTAGGTCTGGAGTTTGAGTGCCTCCGGATGTTTGCCATCCCGACCTGACATTTCTCATTTCCCCAGCATTTCTCATTTCCTTCCCCCCAGGCTACCGAGGCCCTGGCCCCTTGGTGTTACACCGACGGGTGGCGCCTCATCCGGGCCTGGCATTCCGAACTCGATCTCAACTCATTACCTTCAGCTTTTTCGTGTCTACGTAGTTGGGATTTAGACATTGAAATTGGCTTTGACGTTTTCCTCTAGCGGATACTTATCCTTCCGCATCTGGTACACTAAGGTAGGTAAAGGCAAATGCTGCCCAGTTGCATTCCCCTTTCAGTCTCTACTGTTATTTGTTTCGGAATGATTACTCGAAAGACCCTCCATATCCAGTCCACATTGGCAGAACCCAATCATGGCCCCTGGACTCTACCTATCAGATGAAGAAATCACAGAGTTCGCTCACGCCTTGGACAAGAAGAACACTGGATACATCTCATACGATGAGCTTGAACATAAACTCGATGAAGTCTACGCAGAACTCCTCCCGGATTCAGAGGAGTCTAAAAGTCGAGAAGATGAACAGAGACATACGTTTCTACGCAGTGTCATGGGTACCGAGCAGACCAAAATCTCGAGAACGGACTTCTCGAATACGGTGAGAGCTTGGAATGTCCCATCTCTGAATCCGGAAGCACAAGCGGACGAACAGCATGAGCATTATATGAGGGCTATGTCAAGGGGGAGGAGACTTCGAGCCTATTGGTCGGTACGAGGGAGAGAGATATTGTTTATTGCTGTGGTGGTCTCGATGCAAGTCGCATTTGGGACCTGGCAGCTCGTCGCGTATCTGGTGACGCCGAAATACAGGCATGTTGGTCAACCTCGACAACTCTCCGCGGCACTCGCTCACTTTGAGTAGGCATTCGGATGGGGACTCATCGTTGCCAAGACATGTGCTGGAGTCTTGTAAGCAACAGCTTCTCCCCCCCTACCAGCTCTGTGTTAACCCTAATCACAGATATCCTACACTCTTTTTCCTCATCCTTTCCATGTCACGATATCTAGCTGCCATGTTAAGGAAGCACACTTCCGTGGCGAACATCGTCAACTGGGATAAGTCGCAAAGCTTCCATATCACGATGTCAATTGTGGCCCTCGGATTTGGTACACTTCATGGAATCAGCCACCTGTTAGGGTACGTCGCACTCCTCAATAAGATGATAATCTCGCTCATATTTGGCAGGACATTCCTCTACGGAAGTCTTCCCTCTCAAAGATCGGCTGTGGTAGAGGTTCTTGGACACCCCAAACCGCGATCATATTTAGGGTACATAGCCTCTGTTCCAGGCTGGACCGGTATTGTGATTTTGGGTCTATTCTGGACCCTTGCACTCCTTAGCATGCCAGCAGTCCGAAAACGAAGCTACGAGCTCTTCCAGTTAGGGCACCTGTTTATGTTCCCAATCATCGGGCTTCTCATGGCACACGGGACAGATGCATTATTTCACTATCCCATGTTAGGCTTCTGGCTCGCGTTTCCTACATTCCTTGTTGTATTCGAGCGAACTGTCCGACTTTGCTACGGCTTCTCTTACATACCTGCGAAGCTCAAAATCCTTGACAGAGACACCGTTGCTGTTACTCTAACCGTTCCTAAAAATAGGTATTGGGAGTATTATGCCGGGCAATACATCCTTCTCAAGGTCCCTCAATTGTCACACTTTCAATGGCACCCTTTTACCATATCAACATGTATTGGGAAAGAAATGCAAGTTCACATCAAGATGGACGGGGATTGGACGTCGAGGCTCCGCCTCATGGCTAAACAAGGTTCCGTTGAAGAAATCAAAGTCTGTATCGACGGTCCATTCGGAGCGCCTGCTCAACGATTTTACGAGTTCGATCAGAGCATTATTCTTGGAAGCGGCATAGGAGTTACACCATACAGCGGGATTCTTACAGACCTCCAAGCAAGAGTTGATAGACACGTCACAGGGAATTCTCCTGCTCCGTCTATAAACGAGAAACCTTCGTGGCGACGAAAGGCGTCTAAATATCGAAGAGTGGACTTTCACTGGATAGTAAAGGATCGGAACCAATTATATTGGTTTTCGGATCTATTGAATAAAGTTACGAAGTCTGCGGGACATCCCAACGGGGAGAAGCCTCTACTCGATATAACTGTATCTACACATGTCACGCAGACTCGCAAAGACGTCTCGACGCATGTTTACAGGTACCTCCTCGAGCTCCATCGCACGGAAGAGAACCCAGAGTCAGTGCTCACGGGATTACTCAACGTTAGTCAGTTTGGACGCCCCAATCTGGGCAAGATCCTGAATGAGCATTATGAGAGCATGTTGCAGTACTACAAGGATATGGAGGATAAAGGGGTTGTGGTGAAGAGGTCGAAGAGGAAAGTCGGAGTGTTCTTCTGCGGGTCTAAGAATATTGGGTATGAGTTGGCTGATCGGTGCCAAGTGCTTACTTTGAGGGGGAGGGAGGATAAGAGCTTTGTTGAGTACCATTTTATGCTTGAGGTGTTTGGTTAGGAAAGGTATAATGACATGTATAGTAATAGATCGCGGCCTTGTCTTCGCTGAGGAAGGATAACTGGCCAGCGAATATTGCATTGAAGCAGAATAAGACTTCGATGAATCAAAATGATGAGACTAAATATCACGGCATTCAGCCATAAATTATATAAGACTTTACTACTAGAAGATTGGCTTTCATGAAGTAGAAGGATGGAAATAGACCCTCTGAGCTGGCCACTTCACAAGAGGGGCGGCTCCACGTGATCACGCGTTTAAACAATGTAATTGCTGTGTAATCTACGCTATTGACGAAGGAGAATAAAATGCTGGAAATCAAATCAAATATAGTTCGCTCGCATGTAATCGAGTAAAAAGACTCGGGCGATTGATTTCGCAGCCAAGAAGTGCCTGCCTGATGTCATCGACGCGATATCAAAGTCGCGAAATCCCCATCCCACCTCGTCAAATACCAAAATATGTGAGCAACCTACAACGACAATGTGTGGCCGCTACGCCCTCGCACTGGTACGTATCTACTCGACCCCATCAATCGAGACTCTAGCTAACGCATTCCAAGCGCCCAGCGCAAGTCCGCGCATACCTCGAAAATGCACACATGCCCGTCTACGAAGCCCCGGCCGATGACGACGACGAAGGAGGGCCTAGACAAAGCTACAACTTCGCACCGGGTTATCATGGTCTCGTATACCGTGCTGATACACCGGATTGGGGTGCTGGACCGAGAGTGCATCATGGGAAGAGTGGTAGTGCGGGCGAGGCGGAGCCTGAGGATGAAGTGGTTGACGATGAACCAGAGCCAGAGGGGGAGGTTAGATATAAGCTGCAATCTATGAAATGGGGTCTTATTCCCTTCTGGACGAAACGCAATCCGGATTACGGATCTATGATGAAGACGATAAACTGCCGCGATGATAGTTTGAAGGAGAATAAGGGCATGTGGAATACGATGAAGCAGCGCAAGAGATGTGTGGTTGTGGCGCAGGGGTTCTATGAGTGGTTGAAGAAGGGCAGGGAGAAGGTTCCGCATTTTGTCAAGAGGAAGGATGGGCAGCTGATGTGTTTTGCCGGGTTGTGGGACTGTGTGCAGTATGAAGGTAGGTTGGTGCGTGTTGCGATTTCAAGGCGGGAGATATTGCTAATGTGGAGTTCATAGGGACGGAGGAGAAGCATTACACATTCACGATCATTACTACCGATTCCAACAAGCAGCTAAAGTTCCTCCATGATCGAATGCCTGTGATTCTGGAGAATGGCTCGGAGGATATACGGACTTGGCTTGATCCGAAACGATACTCGTGGTCTAAAGAGCTGCAGAGTCTACTAGTCCCATTTCAGGGCGAGTTGGAGGTATATCCTGTGAGCAAGGATGTTGGTAAAGTTGGGAACAACTCTCCTAATTTCATCATCCCTGTTGCGAGCAGCGAGAATAAGTCCAACATTGCAAACTTCTTCGCAAAGCCAGCGACAAAGGACGATAGCAAGGCCAGCACAACACCAACGTCCTCAAATAAGGAACATACGATGAAAGAGGACATGAAAACGGAAGAGATCAAGCACGAGCCTGGAGAAAATCGCGAGACCATCGATCACGATGGCACTGAAGACAATGCACCACTTCCAATTCCCAAAGAAGAATCTAATACGAGCATTAAGCGGAAGCTCTCAGACGAAGAAGCTGAAGAGCCGCCTAAGAAAGTCGCCAAAACATCTGCTAGTCCGGCGAAACCCTCATCGCAGAAACCGGCTGGCAGGAGTCGAAGTGCTACGAGCAATAATACTGCAAGTCCATCTAAGCCTACAGGAAAGGATAAAGGCAGTCAGAAAATAACGAGTTTCTTTGGGAAATAGCAGGGATTAGATTGGGGAAGGGGGGTGGAAAAGCAGCTACAGGCGTTGATTGGTTTTTAGTTGCTTGATTCTCTTGTGTTTTGTTAGGTCCTTCGTGAAGGGTGTTGGCGGTGCCAAGGCCTGCGACTGTAAATGTGCAGATTTCTCGGAGCTCTTTATCCAAGTAGGCAATATTAAGCACTCGTCTACATGTTTGCGGGTTTTCAATTGCTTACTACCATACCAATATCGTACTATTTAGTATTTATCCATACCACTACTCATCATAAGGCTCAATCTCCTCATTTCTGTTCCTATTAGCAACTTTATCTGCCAGCTTCAGCTCCACTCCAGCTTCAGCGGCATTTCCCAAGGACAGCAATCATATTACCCCTACTACTCCACGCACAACTCATATGGTGCCGAAATCTTCATTACAGTATACAATAGATATATCCTCATGCTAAGCATCCAAGTCATTTTCCTCCATCAAATTCGCCTTTTGGTACACATTTATTTGCCTTACAGTCCTTGCAGGCGCCGGAAATACGAGTAGCTAGAAGTAAGTACATCTCAATTAGACATCCTTTAATGTCGTTGCCAGATGCAATTCATTTCCTGTTCCAGCATCTTGTTAAGCCGCGATCTGAGACACACAAAGTACCGGTTATTGCATCTAAATTTTAGAATATGGTTTGACGTAGCGGCATGAGGACGTAAAAAGAGTTCTTCCTATTGTGGCAATGATGGTTTTTTGGGAAGGGAAATGACGAGTGCTCGTGCGCGCTGATGGTTTGAGATTTAGATAGGGGATGAGGATGAGGATGAGGAACCCCTTCCTTCTAGATGCTCTGCAGGCTATGCTCTGACAAAGCATAGAATGCAGCGAGTCTTGTTGTCATTGCTTCGGTCTGGGTCTCACGTGATCGATATCATCTGCCATTTCGAATTCTATTTCCAAAGGGGAGGAAGGATGTGCAAGGGTAGCAAGATGAGCGATTATCAGAGCAGGTATTCTATAGGTCGAAATATCTTTTCCCCACATGATTAAACACCGGATGTCACGCTTGTTACATGCGACGAAAGGAAAAGGGGGGCGTCTCGCTTAAGTTCGACGGGGTGCAAAAAGTAAACAAAAATCGCAACAACCATAAGTAGATGCAAAAAAAAAAATACCAAGACACAAATATCATAAATCCATAGGTTATAACGACAAAAGGGTTCTTCCACCTCTATGAAATCTAGCAAGCTAGTAACACATCTGTGGAATACATCCCTCCCCGCTGACACTTCGAGATGTGGTAGACAAAGGCCGATTGTTTAACATTGGCGATCTAATGGTAATCAATTTGTAACTAACGCCAGACTACACGTTTCGGTGATCAATGCCTGGACGCTCAAGCATCACCCGAGGTAGTTTATCGTCGTTACGGACCGTTTGACAGCTGAACTAACCACTAAACATTGAATTGCTTTGAGTTGTTTTGGTATTGAATGTGCTTATTTTGGGCTATGTGTGAGTGAACGCTTACGGCATATCTTCGCGTTGCTTTGCTTTTGAGTGGTGAGACTGCGGCTGGCTGGAGTCTCGATTGCTGCATTGCACGCAGACAGTAGACTTCCTAATGATTACTTCTTAGACTTACTTGACAGCAATGGGAATAATGTATATTGATGCTCATTTAACCCAGATAAACAGCAAAGCCAGAAGTTACATACTTGTTGAAGTATAATGAACTTCAGTCAAACCTTGGTGCCAGACCCTTTCCGAGAAAGGGGTGTCGAGGCCTCCGAGTCGGAAGACTAATATCGGAGGAGCTTGATCCCACATTCCAGCTGCGATCACATCGATTTGATAGACTGCTAGAATTATTGCATATATGCGCCGACTTTCTACTTACCCCTTCAGGAGATTCATACTCGGCACATACTCCATCCAGCTGGAGCTTCTCGAGAGTCAGCGCAGCAAGGTCAGAAATAAAAGCACCTACTAGTACTTTGAGAACAAGTGTATATACATTCGATTCGTTTCATGAACCAAGATCTGACTTCCACTTCTACCAAAAAGTCGACGCCGAGATCAATCAGCGGAATTCTCACATCAGGCCGTCGTCCAGAGAAGACTGCGTTGAATTCCGGGTAAAAGTGAAGCTACAACTTTTTCGGCGTACGCAGAATTAAGCACCCGATGGAAATTGCCGTCTATGATGGTCGTTACTTCCTCTTCCGTTGCTAGCAGAAGGAGTCCCACTTTTAAGGGGCAACGGATTCTCGATTGTCTCGCTTGGTTGTCTCTCCCTTTGGACTTCTTGTAAATTGCGAGAACTTCGGATTGGTACCCCATGCTCATCAGCACTCACTTGCTGCAGGCTTTTAGTAAAGTCAGGATTCGCTCCACAATCTGGAGTTCCACCCGGGAAAGACATCCGCAAATAAATACCGCATGGCTTAATGGCTCGGCTTCTCGAATCGAGGCGCTATCGTAAACTTTTTGTTGATGTGAGTGCACTACAATTTCATTCGACACAACTCATGCTAACCCCTCTTAGGGACATCACCAATTGGCATTCGGTTTCCCAGGTCTATGATGATATCTGTAAAACAATGCCTCCTGTACGCGGCGTCGCAAATGGTGCAATGGTTCTCCGCGATACGTCCTTCCCTGAAATGAGCTACCATGAGCTTCAGACTGTCCTCAAGCTCAAGATAGAAGGCACGTAGTCCCTTGACGAGTTTTTTTCCACCAACACCCTGGACCCCATCATACTTTTCTCGTCCCTCATGGCATTTCTGGGCAACAGCGGCCAATCCAACTATTTCGCAGCAAATATCCATATGACCAGCCTGGCAGCGCAGAGGCGAAGGCGCGGTCTAGCAGCATCAGTAATTAACATTGGCAGTATATTTGGTATTGGCTACGTATCACGAGTCGACGTGTGACGGAAAAGCAACTTGCAAATATATAATCAAGCCGATGTCAGCGCAGGTTTTTCACCAGATGTTTGCAAACCGCTGCTTCCACTCTCCTCCATCTGCCCCTTTCCACCACACATCATTCACCGCCCGACCCAATGCGTAACCACACCCTAATTTGTTTGTTGCACGTCGTTAGCGTCAAGGAAAGATATAAAAGTCGGTATTGACGCTAGGGAACCCTAGGCGCTAAGGGTTGGGAAAGCTGAGGCGGTGATAATATATTTCGCACCCTTGGTCAACATCCAATGGCATAGGTACCAAAGTCTCGTCTGGATTATGATGTTATTTAAGAATTGTGCATTTTCCTGACGACTTTCGTAAAGAGGGTAATGACTTGTCAAGATTTCTAGCGAGTCTCACAGGTAGGTATGTCTTGTTTTGGAAGAGAGGTTCGCCGAACCAACAGGCTGGATCTTGACAGAAACATACGTGAGTGATGACCAATCGAAAACAGTGGTCAATTGCGGCAGTTTTGGAATGTTTGCAACTTCCTTCAATGGGATGCGCCGCGCTGTACTAAAATGTCCAGGATTGGCAAGAGCGGATCCAGAGAATGCTACCACATCTTTCGGAAACCCAAGAAGAGAAGCTTGGTCACCAAGGCAGAACTCGGGTATCCTTTCCTCGCAAGGCTTGGGAAGACATTCTCTGATTCGAGATCCAACCTCGCGTGCAGAATCTGTACTAGCACAGTCAATGAGAGTTGATGGGCATTTCGGCAAGGCCAGATTGAACGTCCGCTTTGTGATCTTCGATGAAGCAAGACCCAAGGCGGGCCCGCTCATACCCATCTGATGCCACCAATGTAAGACTAACTCTTTTCTTAGCAGCCTGGAACTTGAAAGCATATGCAAGATATGGCTCTGAATCGTTAACACACCAGTTGATTTCGAGGCTGACCAGAGATTGGGTATCGGTTTCCTTCGTGACAAGGCGTCTCGACATATTGTAGCGATTACCCCGGTCCGTTGAGGGCGTCATGCGCGGTACGTGTAGCTTTCCTTGCCGCAAAAGCATACTCCGTTTTTGTGGACCACACAATGCCATGCAGTTGCTCTTTCATTTCCCAGTAATCCTTCATCTGAAGGCGGAGTAGCATTTCGGACAACAGGTTCGCCTTGAGCATTCCCGACGACTATATATCAAGAAGTTGAATTTGAAGATGTCGCAACTCGTAGCATACTGAGCGACAAAGCCCAACTGTCATATTCGAATATGGCTCATTGCCCAAGCAACCCCGAGTAACCCATAAGATATTTCTTGAAAGAGCAGCTTCAGAGCCTCCGATTTCTTCTATGTCATGGTCTTGAAGATGTGCTCATCAAGTTCTGTCAAACTAATGACGGTGGTTATTGGGAACATGTCTGTGTCGTGAAGTTCCTCGAGTCCTTCAATCCTGGTCACATGTTATTGTACTTGCACAGCGACCAAGTTAGATCTTCAGCCAGTCGAGCTATTTGCGGAGTCTTTGCCCCAAGTATGAGCAAGTGATCGATAGCTTTTTCCATGCCTCGTGAAAGTAGCGGCTGTCTGATCTGGGTATTCCTTTCGTCCACAGCTTGAGTTGAAAACACTGATGCCGGACACGGCAGAGGATTATTCGCAGGAGCCGCCGAATACACTCCGGAGAATCCAGCCTTTTTGAGAAGGTAATCCAATTGCTCCAAATAAAATGTTGGTCAAAGAAACTTCAGTACCTGCGCATATTGTTAACTCCTACGCGGTAATACCGCCTTCTCCACAAATAATCACCAAACGAGACGTGGAAGCGCAACTGAAGCTAAGCATCTTTGAAGAAGGATGCGTGATAGGAGTCAACAATATTCACTTTCCCTTTAGTCTTCCAGATATGACAGTGCCGATAATCCCCAAAGTTGACATTGTGCGACTTTCCGCATCGGTGGCTTGCAGGTAAGCAGCGAATATGGAGTTTGTGTTCGGGATTGCCAGCAAAAAGAACTTCAATCATTCAGGGTAGACACACCAATACAAAAAGCTCTCCCATACCAACACCCAAATTGGTAATCCATTTGCATGTTGACCCCTGATATTGCATTGCATCCTCGGGATACCCTAAAACAGTTTAGCCTTTGCTGCATGTATTTAGCTTGTAAGCCCCACCCTTGCCTGTTGTGGGGAGATGCGGGACGGCTTGAAGAACGCTTCCAATCAACCAGAAACGCTCTTGAGGCAGCAATAAAAATCGCCATGAGGCTTTATAGTACCGTCTAATTTGGTCAGAGAAATATTCTCGGGGACTCGCAATCTGTCGCATCAGCCCAACGTGCATTGAAAAGAAGACATTGGAAGCTCACTCGACAAGGCAAAAACAAAGAGAAAATATTGTGCAGGTCGAGAGAACGAAACGTCGGAAAATGCAATGAGAACTAAGAGCGGGAATAGAGGTTCAAATGCATGCATTACTTTCTGCAAGCCCTGGCTCCGCGGCTGATTTCCACAATTTGTACAGATAATATGACTCCTGAATGCCCCCCAAACACCTATGCTTCATGAATCATCCCTCATTGTGACCACTCCAGAACACCCACTCAACCTTCCAACATACAATGCAACACTGGCCGGCGCTTACCAAACATGCGGACGACTTAACACTCAGCTTATCACTGCCCATTCCTGCCCTCAGGCAATATCCTGCTCAGACTTCGCAGGACCTCTTGCATTGGCAGGTCTCTTGTACCCGTCGCTTCCTTTTCCCTCTTATCTCTCTCTTCTAACCTTACAGCACTTATTGCCAATATTTTATTCGCAACTCTGCTAGCAGTTTCTTGGTACTGCTCTATTTTGTGCACACCATCTGCAAACTGGTCAACCTTAAATTCTAGTCCGGACTGTAACTCTCGTATTTGCTTTGACACCCGGGTTCGCAAATCTAGAGCAGAAGCTGAAGAAACTAAAGCTAATATAGCAGCCTGTTCGGGATCGAGAAGTGACGCGTCTATTTGAGAGGGATCGATGTGGTTGGAATTGTCAGAGAAGAGAGGAGGGAGCGAGGGCGCAGGTTTCGCAAGAGCCTTCCACTGCTCTTTTTCTTCTCTCAATCTATGGTCTGGTTAGTACACTGTTTAATAGCTCGAGTATATGCCTACATTTTTATTCTTGCTTCTAAACCGACCAGGTTCTCTTCAAGCTCGATATTCCGCGGATTAGGCACCTTAATAACCTTCCTCGGCGCCGATTCTTCTCGTGTAAACCAATCCGAAAACTCGGATCTATTCGCAAAGTCCTTAAGCAGGCCCTCTTTGATCGTTCGCGCTGTGACCGTTAGCTTGACCTGTTTTCGCGGAGGCTGGATGCAGCTCTCACCTGCTTGCTCAGCTAGGTCATTAGCTTCTCCATGAGCTGGTTTCTCTCCTAAACATCTTTCTCCCGTCCAAGTTAACAATTGCTTCATCCTCCTTGGCTCGCTCAGTCCATCCGCTTCGATGTGCTTGTAAAATTCTGCAGAATCCACCTCCCGATGTGGAATTGCGCTATGGCCATTATCGATCAAAGAACTTGCTCTCCGCCCTCGAAGTCCTAAGCTGCTCCTTCGCGACCCAGTATTCTTCTTTCTCATCTCCTTATTTCGATTGATAACAGGGGTATCACTAAAAGGTAAAGCAATCACTGTAGACTTGCCTTCCATTGACTTGTCCGTATAATCTTGCTCAGCAGCTGCTGTTTCGTAGTCGTGCGTTTCTAATCGTGAGGCATTGGTGCTACTCTCAGCATTTTGCCCCCTCCCCGCCGAAGAACGCGTGCTCTTTCTTTGCTTCGGATTGATGATGACATCATGCTCAACCTTCGGCGTCGAGAAACTCAGTTTTCGTGTTCGAGATTTCTTCTCCGTCTGAATCGCCTCATCGTCGCGTTCCTTGTCGTCGCGTTCCTTGGGTTTCCTACCCCTCTTCGCCGTTTGTGGTTGAGCAGGCGCGGGCACAGGTTCTGGGACAGCTGCTGTCTTCGTTCGTTTGGATCCGCGTGTAAATACAAAGTCGCCATCTTCTTCATCGTATGCTGTAGCTAAATGTCAGCTTTCCGGCGCGTGTGGACCTCGGAGTTACGCTTCATTATCCTTACCTGCAAGCCGCTTGCTGCGTCTCCGACTCGTTGGCTGTTGACTCATGGTCAACGTTTGTAAAGGAGCTCGCGTTCGTACGATGGTAGTCATTGATCACCGGATAGAATTGCGCATCTGTTCGCGTGGGGAAGTATATCGAGGTTGGTCGGTGTACGTCGCGGTCGTTCCTGAAGAGTCGGCGCGCCGGGTGCAATTGGCTTTCGAGTTGATTGAGATTGCCTTCGCTTCTTCGGAATGCTTACAACAAGCAATGCGCTCTTGGGGTGAGGATTTCGGGGTTGTCGTTGCCTTAAAATACTTGAATATGACGATCGCCGAGGGCGGAAGTACAATTGTTTACATTCGGAGACGGAGCTAAGCCTCATTTGACAATCACGTGCCAACCCCCCTCAATTATTCTCGTCAACTTTTGAGATCCTGCCCTATTTTACATCTCACCGACTTCAGTAAAGAGCAATACCATGGTCTCGCATGCGCTTCATACAGTGATAATTGTGTCCCCCTAATCTATGGTAAGGAGGAATGCTTGGACTCCCATACTACGAAGGTCAGGGGGACACGATTATATGCCAAAAGTTAAGACCTTATTGCGGATCAAGAAAGCTTTTCCCGTTATATTACACCGATATTTTCAGAAGTATCATATACGTCTTCCATCCCCGGTCCCTCTTTGACGAAGATCCTGTACCGCAGAAAGCTCCGGCTTCAACTTTCCGCTTAGATACGTACATTGGACGAGCATGCGAACTGTCTAGCTACTTCTAAGTTCACACTGCCACCTTCTTTGCGTGAACTGGACTTTTTGGCCTCTTGACCGCAAGCCTACCCTCTTTCAAGTAGGCGTCCTCCTCGCGGTCTTCGCTTCAATCATCATGCCCTAGATTTCCGCTTGCTCGAAACGCATATTTTCTCTCTTCTGTGGCTCTACGTGTACGAAATAACTGTCGGAATAAGGCACCAAAACTCGCCTATCTATTCCGCCACTTTTTTCATACACGTAGAGTGTGGCAGATTTGCTGCAACACATTAACCCCACCCTGTGCCGCGCTAGCAGCTTTCTTCCAAATCGCTCAAAACATCTACCATTTGCTCACAACACGAATCTACAATCATTTCCTTCATATAATGGCTGTGCAGATGTTCCATCATCGAGACTTTCCGAATGCTATCTCTGACATTGTTGGAACTGTCTGGATTGCCATTCATTGACAGGCTGTTGTAACCTGTCTCGGACGTTCAGTTGGCTATATGAGATTTGATGCATTTCTTGACGCTACGACGGCGTGCTGCTCGATATATATTCAAAGAGACACTTCTTCTTTCCTTCGAGACACGCCTACAGCTTGTGTAAGGTCCTTGTTTGGTCGGCCCCGAAATGCGATGCAATTCACACCAGATGGACTTGCTGAAGATAGTGCAGGTCGAACCAGAATACCCATCATATACCTGCAAGACTGGATCAATACATATCTCAGAAGCCAGATGGAGTCATAACATGGAAATGCTCTCTGCCACTAAAGACTGGGTGAAGTTTCATCGGCATTTGTATCCTGTGATCGTCGTGTCCAGACCCCAAGTGGTGTTTCTTATCTAAACTTCAATTTTCCGTCTTTGGACGTTCGTGATATCGTTCCCGTCATAAGTTTGGGTGCAAATTTGTCCTTGTAAGTTGAAAGTTATGTTCGTCAAGTACAGTCTATAAAGATAATCCAAGTTGGATTGCGAGCGAAGAGATTTTTGCTACTTGATGTGGCGCCGAGAAGTCTGCGGGGACCCAGAGGATTTTTCCCTCTCAATGTTATAAGCTTCGAATTCATGAAACTGCGAAATTTCATCTTGAACGATATTGGGGGATAAAAGCCTCATATCGCAAAAGGATGATCCTTGCGTCATTTCCAGACTCTTTCCCACGGCTTTGGCGCCTGAAATGAATGTCTCAATCACGGATTGTGATATAGTTGGAAAGACTGGTTCAAAAGCATGGTGAGAATTGCGACATCTGAATATGCCGGGTCGTCATCTAGGAAGTATCCTGGTATATGATGGCCTGCGCTGATGACTTCTGGGTTTGGATAGGCATGAGAACTTGCTGTCGTTCTTGAGGCTGTCCCTCACTAGCATAGGGACATCCACCTCGTCACCCAATTGAAGACGCTCTAGCGATGCTAGCCAGAATGCAGAAAAACACGTTAATTTCAGCGCAAGCAAGTATGCATTTTACAAAACGAGAGAGAGGAATAATCTATAGACGGCTAAAGAAAAAGATACCTACCAAAGCAGTGTTCATTTGGTTCATTCGTCCCGTGGCAGCGGTAGGTACAAACTCATCATCTCATTAAAATATTGGATCCCAAATATATAATTGGCACTCATATGTCTGCCTAAATTATGTCGCGGTCCCCACAATGTCTATCTCCAAGCCGCTTCTTGGGAAAAGCAAGTGAGGCCAAAAAGATTAAAGCTGCGATAAACATAGCATGCTTTATTTCCACGACGCCAGCGTCATAAGCAAATTCTTCACTGCTTGTTTATTGTTGTTCTCCCAATCTCACTCACTCACCCAACAATGGCCGAGAGTTCCATAGTGAAGCCGACTTAGTTCAGGGGAAGGAGAGGAGTTGATTACCGTCAAATAGCCACGTGAGAACAAGTTCCACAATCTTTCGAGAGTGCTTGCGTGATTTATTTTCACAATCGAAATTGAGATGGGAATTAAGATGCCTTCTAATACACGCTGTCCCTATTAGGAACAATCCGCAAACCTCGACGAAGTGGGTCACGATACTAAATGACACGTGACGAGCTTCCCCTGAAGAAGCAATGGTTCATCTGGGTCGCGCCGTAGCGTCACCTATCAGGTGCATGTGTATAGAAGTACACTAGAAATGCCTTCTACTCATAAATTCAATGCAGTTTTCGTTCTTATCGTTTCCAAGCCTTGCTGATACAAGTGTCACTTTGGTACCGAACTCTAGCGCAAACTTTGCTCATCATTGTAGCATGAGCGGTCGTTCAATTCTGCGGTTACTAAGAGACTTTGGCCCTAAAGTCTAGTGTGGGCTCTATAACCACATAATAATTTTTCTTACTATATTAAACCTTCGTTTGATCTTTGGTACCGATTACATAGCGCGTTAATGAAGTCACTTGACCCGATTTGTTAAAGCGCAGTTCTCAGTCCAGATAGAATTATATTTCGAAAGAGACTGAGCCAAGCCCTACATTAAGCTCCTTCCTTTTGTGATTCACCCACGAGAACACAAATTTCAGAACTCTTGATTTCCACTCACACCTGGGTTTTTCGCAACTTCAGAGACGACAACATCAAGCCCTTTGAGACTCGCAAGCCTCCACAGTCACCTCACTTTACAGCAAACCCTATTAACACCGCATACAATAATCTGGGCTGCCAATTTGAACTTTCAGACATACTTCCAGCAACATGTCGTCTTTGGTCAAAGAGTCTTGGTACAAACAGCCAAGCCATAGCCGCTATAGCTCCTTTTCTCCCAAAAACAACCACTACATTTTCTCTGCCATAAAGGCCACCTACAGCCGAGCACTCACCGCCACCGAGCTCCTCCAAATCCATCCAGAGGACGAAAGAGAACTCGAGGTGGAAGCACGAAGACTCTCGGGCCTGCACGATGACCAAATCTACTCCTGGGGCTACTCCGGAGCTGAAATCAAAAATATGTTGGATCTCACGGTAGCTGAGCGAAGAAAGTTACCTGCGTCAGAGGCACTTACAGAAGAAGAAATTGCGCACGCGCCCAAAGCTGTCGAAAAGGCGTGTCTTGCAGTGACAAGGAAAGACAGCAAGGCACTGGATGCCATGTTTGAGTGGCAGTGGCCTTCTCCCGATACACCAACACGGAACATACCAGAGGAGCCAATGTGCCCGCGCCAGAAGCCAATGACGATGAATCCTCTTTTCGATCCGACGCTGATGCGGGGAGCAAAGCGACGGTACCGGAAACCGTGTAAGAAGGCTCCTTGGTAAAGAAGACAAGACCTTCTTAGGGCTCATGAGCACCGGCAGCGACCACGCGTCGCCTTTCTCTGCCTAGAGCCCGAACTCCCAATTCGAAGTAGGCCAGCAAGGAGCACAGCCTTACTCATCGGCCCTGCCGCAATACACGGCCTCCTATCCCGGAGCTCTAGGTAGTCAAAGAAGCGATGCAACCTTAGTCATCCACTTGGGGGAAGAGATTTCAACTGCATGCCGCGAATGTAGATTCACAGCCTGAGATCCCGCCAGCAAAAAGGCCCGACACAGTCGACAACGACAGCTCTGAAATGCTTTCGTGGCATTCCTTGTACGCCGGAAGAATGAGGTAGATATTGAGGCTTCAGGAGATGGGAAGGTAGTGATAGACAAGTTTACCTTGGAAAGAAGCTCAGTGGGGCGTACAGACTTATGTAGACGAAGATGAATGCACAAGTGCATACGGAGAATTAGTAAACTTGTGCAGAACACGAGTACAACTCTCTTGTTTTGAGAAGTATATGTTGGTTATGCAAAGTTGGGGCTTATTGAGAAAAGCTACATACCGAATTACAGTTGCGACGAAAAGACGTTAAATACAGATCACGAACTCGTTGAAGTCCCTGTAAAGTTTGTGAAGTGAGAATCACCCACTCTCACAACAAACTGATGTTGAAATCAAGTAGGATGATAAGCACGAGCGTACAGTAACAGCGTATTAAGCGCGAGGGTACAGAGGTGTGAGAGGACCATTCATGTCCCCAATGCCCCAAGAGAATCAGTCGTCAACCGCCCCGGTCCGAAATTCAGGGGGAGACATCTTCCAACTGCTTCGACAACCTGATTCTACTCCCTTTTTTGCAAAATACAATGCGCCTAAATGATTGAGTATCTAAGAAGTCACTTCTAAATATATGCCTGTGGGCATTGAAAAAAATTTCTTTTGTGGGGGGGGGGGGGGTTTCGGGAGGATAAATACGCATCATGCGTGGGGTACAGTATGGTATACTCGCTGATCTGACGGCATTTACGAGCCGTCTTTCTCCTTGCAGATACGAATCACCGGTTTGGGTCGAGGTGGGATAAATTTCAGCTGAATCATAGCAAGCCTGACATATAGAAATATATCATGGAAGAATGAATCCAAAAGAAAAACGTGGCCAAATTTGATTCTGCCACCGCTAATAGGAGTGATCCAGTAGTGCCATCGCTAGACAGCCGTTGTAATTGAAAATAGTAGCAAGGGGCAAAACAAAACGCCGGGTTCCATATTGTCCATCGTACTGTATGCCGGAAGTAAATATCGCTAAAAGAAGCAATAAACTTCCCCATACGGATATCCAAACGAAAAAGCTCGCAGTCGAGTAATATGTCCAGACCCGCTGGTGCATTTCAAAGAACTGTCTTTTCATAGAGTATCATCGGACCGCTATTGCGACGGAGGAGCGCCCCACTGAGCCGACAACCAATTCCAAAACGAGATTGGTTGCACATTGACAAGTGGGTTGAGGTTCGGATTCACAAAGTCGTACCTTCGTTGTTCGGTCGCAATCAACTCTTGAAATCGAGCCACTCTCGCGTAGTCTTGGTAATAGGTAGCGTGCTGTAGATGGACAGCCAGGTCCTGAGGTTCTACGACGTCCGTCGAGAACATTGGCACTACATAAGTCAGCATCTTATGCTTGAGTCAAAGTTATAGCTCTTACTTCCACGAACAGCCGCAGCCCACTGCAAAATTTCAGTCACCGTCCTCCGCTCTCCGCACATCCTGAACTCTCCTGGCCAAGTCTGCAGACCTAGGTCAAGAGCTGCAATGATGAATCTCCCTACATCGTAGACCGAAGTTAGGCAAACGTAGACGGGCTGACCAGACATAGTGCGTTCGACTACCTCGGCAGTTCCAAGGCGGGCGTTCATCAAGTAAGAGCCTTCGTTCTGGATACCAGTCGATGCGCCGATATCAAGGGCAGCCATCCCACCGTTAGCAAACCGCTCGTAGAAGATGCCACAAGAGAATATTGTGAAGCGCATTTGGTGACGAGGGTGGTGGGACCAGTGTCGAAGTCGATCGATTGTAGCTCGCTTCCCACGGTCGAGAGGGTCATTTCCCGTTCTCCGGGCAGGTGGTCCTTCGAATTCTGCTGGAACAAATCTGCGGACGCCAGAGTGGGCAGCAGCGTCGATAAGGTTGATCTGTGGAACACCGGAGACGGTTGATAAGACAAGATCAATACCCCTGAGGGTATAACGGAGGTCATCTTGGCTATCATAGTCGACGACAGCAACCTGATATCCGTTCGAAACCAATGCAGGCTGGTCCTGGGTAGATAGTTAGTGTCTCCATGTCTGCCGGGATATGTTCTTCAGAGCGTACCTCTCGAGAAAGTATGATGAATGGATGGACCGTGTCGTTGAGGTATTGAGCAAAGATTTTGGCTATCCCACCAGAACCTGCTATCGCTATTCTCATCATGTTGCCGGAAGACTTTGATCTCAAGTTCGTAGCTGGTATATATCCAAGCAGACGAGTCTATCGAAGATACACGCTCCTTTTCAAAGCTTCGTTGGGCAACAGGAGCCGGGAGCTCTTCGTTCACAACATATACCATAAGGCAGAATCATGGCGCCGTGCTGAAAGAGGCAAATAATCTTCAATACCAATCGGCCAATTAGTCACACTTGGTGACGCAAGACTTTTCACTGTAATGTGGATGGGTAGACTAGGTCAGAAGTCCATGACATGTTACAGAATCTTCCTACGCGGACGAATGATGATAGGGCGGAGAAGTAAAGTTCAGTGCTGAAGGAATTCATAGGATGCTGCTAAGAGTGATGTGAGAGAGGCCACTGGGATTTTAGGTTCGTGGCGAATCGTTTGCCGGATACCCTAGAAGAATTCTGAGATGTGGTGCCATGCGCGCAAATGTGTCCCAGGAGATGGAAGGAAGACCGAGCGAGACCTTGATATGGTGCCTATTCTGAGGCTCTGTGGACCCTCGAAAGAAATGTGCTGACATTGTCACACCTACCCTTTCGGACCGCTCGAACCAAGCCGTAACAAGAACCGGTGGGCACTTCTGTACCTGCGTAGATGTAGTGTGAGTACATAATGCCCTAGCTTCACAGGGCTGAAACTTGAACTTCCGCTATCATAACCGCTAATTACTACTCTCTGGTTATAACAAGGTAACAGGTTGCTTGTCCCACGGCAGTTGCGATAGTAGCGGTAGCAGAGAGACACGGATGGAGAACTCAGATGTTGACGTAACTCGGGCAAAGCACTCTCCAGCCTTGGAAATTGGGTTGAAGGATACAATGCAATACTGCGATGTATTCCTCAGTCGATGGTCCATCAGTCTTCCATGTGGCGTGGCAGCCTAGGACTCATCTCTAATAACATATGTCAGCAGGGAACAAAAGCTCAGGATAATGAAAGTGTGCGGAGAATGTTTCTAGGCTACGCGGGGGTGACATGATACAAAGACGCTGAAAGAGGCTCTCATTCGCGTGTCCCGAATTACCGGCATCTCGAAAGACGTGGGAAAGTAATAGAGACCCTCCGTAGAGAGTGGGGTAGCCCCTAGACCACCTTAGAAAATGCCAGAGACGAAGCTGTATGGGTCACGATCTCAGCTAGTTCCCAGCTTGTCAAAGTGGGGATCCGTGGTCAAGCAGGTAGGCGCATCCCGGTATGCAAAGAGGGTGACCGGTGAGGCCTTCGAACAAGCAAACCAATGAGAGGCCTCACGGTCACCAAGCTCAAACATGTGCGAAAGGAGTTCATATGGTCTAGGCCGGTAGCTCCGAGGTCAGAAAGCATGCTCAAGGCACTGTCTGCCGCCATATGCGTAGGAGAAACTGAATGTCCGATCACGAAGAGTGAAGCCTTGTTAGTAACCAGTAATCAGATCCTGCGGGGGTCGGTTTGGGGGAATACGACGAATGCTCAATATTTCAACGTTCTTCTACTGCACAACATCTAGTCAGCGGAATAGGAACTGGAAATATTCCTTGGCCGAGCACCGAGCTCAAAGGAATGATTGGAGAGAGAAAGTGGGAGACTTGTGACTCTCAGTGTGAAGTTCAAGCTGACTGCCGTAGGGCTGAAAGAGAACCACAATGCGCGCTACCTGCATCTGCATCTGCATGCGAGGGCCATGTCCATGCCCATACAGTATGTGGGACCCACGTTGGAGCCTGACTGCTCGTGCTCTCCCCTCCACACAAGAACAGGATGGATTGTTACTGTAGGTAGCTCAGTGCGGCTGAACAAGAAGTAGGGGGCCTACGATTTCATGCATTACGTGACGACATGGTCATCGGAAGGGTGACTCAATAATGAGGCTCTAGGATATATGATGCCACCCATAGCTATAGGTGAACAGCTGTATGATTGCAGGTGGGAGTAAGCAAGTGGTTGAAAGAAGAAGGTGCTTCGAGGATGGTGGTTGTCCAGACCCAGAAGCCGCGTTGCTGCCAAGAAGCCAGATCGGGTCATGTGACCGGTGTTCGTCTCCGTAAAAGGGGCTGTGGCCCCCAAGGTCTTTTCTTTTGTACAAGTACGATCATCGCTCTGCAGGCAGGATCCTTCGTATCCGTCGTTAGATAATCGCGACTATGAATGCCATCTCAAAAAGAGGAGAAGAGGAAAGGAAAAAATGACATTCTCGAAGTGGTTGTTAAAAGGGGCAATTGACAACAGCCACTGACCTAGGTACCATAGACCTCCTCAAGTAAATAGAACGTGATACCATACCATAGACTCCATTAAGAAGATCGGAAAGCAAAAGCAAAACAGTGAACCTTTTACGGGTTGAAAGAGCCACTCGGAGACGACCAACTCTAGACCCGCAACAAGCAATTCACCAAACAGTTCTAGCTTTTCGTCGAATATTCACCTAAAAGCTTAAACAAAAGTCGACAAATCAAGATGACAAGCTAGGAGAGAATGCGAGGAATAATGAAGAGGAGAGCATGACCTGTTACCCCCGAGAAAGAACAACCCAACAGCCAACACCGTATCAAACAACAGCGCAACACAGCGACAAGCAAAGGCAATCCGATACTCAGAGAAACATATGACTCTTGCTCATCAAGATGAAAGCCTCTACCACTAAGGACGACTATCAACGACATCACATGTCGATGACTCCAAAATCTCTTCCACAACCACCCTCCAAATATGGCCAATTCTCTTTGGAGCTTTGCGATACGCCGCCACTCGAGAAGCCCTTGACAACGAAGGGCCTCAACTCGGCTCAGAAAGATTTTGCTTTTGCTAGAGAAGTCCTTCGCCCGCACTATGGTGGTATCACTCCGAGATACAATCGTACCGCAGCAAGTCACCGCGTAGACGCATCGAATAATCGCTGGACGAGTATACTTCGGGAAGTCGAGACCTCACAACAACAATCTGACGACCCGTTCACCGGCGGTGGTTCCTTCTCAACTTCACCATTCGACCCCGAGAGCACCGCTCGCAAATCACACAAGCGCGTGCTTTCCAACGACTCCGAGGTTGAGATTGTCCGCTACCCAAGAAAAGACTGCGTCAATACAACACCTATCAGAGGTGTCGACATCACACAGCTTGAAGCTCCCAGCAGCAGTCTTCTCGGCTCAAACAAGGTCTTGATCACTGATGTTAGTCCCAGCACGTACCATACGAACCACTTCATTCACGGCGAGCAGCTGGTGTTCAGCCACGTCAAGAAGCACCCTTTGGCACCTCAGCCCGAGAAGAAAAGCACCGGTAAGCGCAAGCGTGAGGTTCGCCATGAGTATTCGATCCCTCTCGCTGGCCGAATGATCCGTGATGAGGCTGGCAGGGAACTTGCTCTTAAATTCCGTGAGGATGCAAGTCGCTGGTGGAAGATTGTCGTAAATCCTTCTGGCCGATGGGTTGACTCTTAAATGGTTTCGGTTGTGAGTATTCTCTGAACGTCCATGTTATTAGCTGTCCTAACGACATAATTCTAGGGCTTGGACGAATAGGGAGAAGGAAATGACGTCCTGTTTTAACCTTTGTTGGACGATGCTCTGATTAACTGCGTTTGGTGCGATTGGAGGATAATATCCGAGTTTTGCTTCTGCGGAAGGCAGTATGGAGAAAAGTTGATTGTAGCATGCCAAGGTGTAAGCACCGGCCAGGTCCATCTGAATAATGAAGAATACAAGATTTGTGTATATTTCTTGGGGTTGTCCTCCATTTTATGAGACTGCTATTCGTTTTCCCAAGCCAAGGTAGGGGCGTCCGGCGTTCTAGAGCGCTCCTACTTCTTTGGGGCAGAGATATGCCTACTCTTTGTATTTTCTCTCCTTCCAGCGACACTCAATCATATCTCCTCACCTGCTCAGTCAGCATCTAGATCAGTATATCAAATCCGGATCCAGGGAAAGTTGATCATCGAGGGCGGCAGTCTTTATAGTACCTACAAGACTACGCCACATCCCAAATCGCCTCACCACTCACCACTCATCACTCACCACATCACCTAAACTTCAAACAGCGCCGCTTCCTGACTAGGTTTCCAGCTTAGATTCTTCACCTCGGCCTTTGTGACTCAGCCCCGGGCCCTTCAAAACTCTTTCTAGCATACAATAGACAAGTATTGTAAAGTGGCGAGGGGCGCGCGAGAAGCGCAAGGCTGCCATGATCCTTCGGGTTGAAGCGAACCCCGAATATCTGGTAAGAACATACTATCCAACTAACAGCTATAAGGCTGACTGATACCGTTTACACCGTTTTGTTTATAGACGTGTGCCAGGAATGTGAGTTTTGGTGAAAAGTGGCAAGTCACTTCTGCTCTTTGTATTGGGATCCAGTTGTATTTTACGGTTCTTCTGATCCTGCACGTAATCTTTCAAGATAAACTTCATGCCATTCGTAAAATCAAATTCTTACATGCGGCTTATCATCCAGTGATCGAAATAGTCATCTTGACATCCAAACATCCAATCTAAGATTCCCTAAAAGCCTCCAATCTCATCTTCCCCCCCCTCAACCGCCACGCCCAAAGCCCATCAAATACCACAATATCAAAGAAACTAAACACTAAACTGCCCCCAAACACAAGGCTATGATACATCCACGCATCCCCCTCATCCAGATGCACCACCTGACACACAATGGCCCACGGAAGCACGTACAGCAGGTTCGAAGCTAGAGACTGGTATAGATACCAGCGCGGTCGCGTCGCGAGCAAGATGGTGGTGAGCTGTGTGGACACGGCGTAGAAGATGTAGCACCAGTCGATCGTCTGCCACATGTGAGCGGTGATTTTCGCCACGGCGTCGGAATTGCTTAGGTAGTGTGCGAAGGGGCGGGCGCCGAGGAAGGCGAGGAAGAGGCAGAGTGGGATTTCGACTACCAGTGCGATGGCGATGGATTTTAGAGCAGGTTGGATTATGCCTAGTATGGCTTTGAAAGGGATGGTCGGGTTGAGGGTTGGGTTTGGGAGATCCCGCTGGTATTTTCCCCAGTGGTGCCCGATGAATGTTAATGAGGTAGCTTCCAGTGCTTGCACGGGGACCATAACGAGGCCCCAACGGATGGTGTTGAAGACGCCCCAGGCAGTGGAGTAGTCTGAGCCGAGGGAGACGATGCCATGAACGAGCCAAAGGTAGAGTGCATTGCGGATGAGGGATTCAGTAAGTGTGAGGGCTCCGGGGCGGGCTAGAACTTTGAAGGCGAGGTAGCTGGGGCGAGTGCTATGGTTTTCTTCATGTGCATGGGTAGAGTCAGCAGGTGGTATCCCTTTCCTGTTAGTGTAGAGGAAGTAGCAAAGACCAAATATAGAGGCCGTCATATTGCATGCTAGTTGAATTCCTCCCTGCATATTTACAGTCGGCGTGAAGCTGCCGATATGGAATCGTGAAATGATGAGCAGATCGAGGATGATGTTGACCGTGAACTTAACACAGCTGATCACCAACGGGACATCAGGATGATCGAGGGCTCGAGTGGCTGTTGAGACGGCCACCTCGAGCGCAGAACTCAGGGCTGAGAAAGCGCCGATGCGAACATAGGCAAGACTCGCAGCTCGTACTTCCACAGGGACGAATCCTTTCGCAAACGTTGGCGCGGCGGCGATGAAAACGATGCTCATGATGAGCCCCAGCACAGACTGGACAATGATCAGTGTGTAGGAGAGCTGGAGCCGCTGACGGTAAGAGCGCGAGGCTATATCCCCAATGATCAACCATGAGGCTCGGGGTAAGCCTTCATTAAGGACTTCGGCCACGACGCCTATGTAGGTGTAGACGTCTGTGGTAACGACGCGGGAGGGGTCGATGTTGGCTACCCAGAGTTTGGAAAGTGTTGAGTAGAGCGCCGGAAGAAAGAAAGCTGCCAGATTGAAGACCAGGGCCCCGAAGTATCTGTTGAGTGTTAGTTGCCAGTCCCAGACTTTTGAGGGCAAGCATACGTATTGCGTGACCAGTTCAATCTCAGATTCTTCCATGTCCTGGGTGAGTTTCCTGTATTGGGGCCGGAATTGTTTGACAGTAGGTCTGAGCCAGGAATGGCAAGCACATCGGCAAGCACATCGTCATTTTTGGGCACCATACTGTAATGGTAGCGATGAGGCAATACCCTGGAGAACGAGGAGATTAAATACATGTTCGGCTTCTTTCAATTGCCTTATCTGCATTCTGGAATATAGGATCTTTGATGGCAATGATTGTGGCGTTACAGAAACCGTGCTGCGGGGAAGTGGGGGGTTTTTTCCGATTGGAGCAGAAAGAATACGAACATGGTTTGTAGAAGCGGGATGGTGTGCTTGACAAGCACATTCAATATTTCTTTATGTTTGTAGTTGAAGACATCAATTCTGGTGCGTGATTTGACGGTAACAGCTGCAAGGTAATAAAGATTGCGAAACAACAGGACAAAAAGGGGGAAGTTGCATCTTGAAAGGCGTGACTCTATTCTGAGTCTTGTTTTGCAAAATGCCCTTCTCACATCCTGCTTTGTGCGAGGCCTCATTCACTTGAAGCCTCCACGACCTTCCCCTTTTCCACATAATTTTCATCGTAGCCAATGCCTCATTTTAGGCTCGTCATATCAAATCTCCCTCATCGGGTCCCGCAGATTCAGCAAAGAAATAGTCTTCAAACAACTTCTTTGGCACGTGCATATTAGGGACGACCACCTCAGCATGTTCATTAAAGATCAAAAGTCGGAACCACGATGTGTATCCTGGATTGTGAGAGATTGTATAGACATCTCAGGTACCGAATGATACTGTCTCTTATCAGGCTGGAACGGGCAACCTAAAAGATGTGAGATGATGATTGCTGGTTGTAGAGCAGCGGATACGAAGGAACGCCTGTACTTGCGTGTAGCAATGAATGCTTTTCTCAGCAAACCATCCTTTGACCAAAGGGGTACCTCATCTGTCACGTACACGTAATTGATATGTGGCCCGAGTTCCTCGCTAACCCGAAAGTACAAAAACATCAATAGCCTCAATACATTATCACCTACAGTTCTATACGGCCTTCTCCAAAAAGCCGCCGACCGAGACGCGGAACATGTAATTGAAAACCGGGTATTGTCTTTGGAGAAGAACGTACAACACTATATAAGTTACGTCGACGTATAATTTATCAGTGGAATCGAGGTAGTTATCAAGCAACCAATATTTGCCTTATCTCCACTTGTAGTGTTTCCGGGGATCTTTAACAACATGGAAAGCCCGATTACTACATGATTATCGCATTACACAAAGCGTTGGCAATGTAGAAAAATGTTGCGCAGTAGAAAATTGCAACTTCGTGAGCTAGCAGAAATGGAAAACCCGAACAAAAGAACGTCACGTGACCAAATTCAGGTCTCTTAGGCAGAAACCACTTGGCTTTCCGGTTTCACGCTCTCTGAAACGTGAATTTCGTAGAAGGGGAAGACTCTTCCTCGGTAGGTATAGTTCAAAGGTCAGTCGGAAAAGAAGAGGAGGCAGACAGAGGTACAAGGCTACATCAGAGGTCTCTACTTGAGAACAATAGACACCAAACAGAGTCGACAGACCCGCAACAGACCTGCAGTGTCGCGCCTCACCACTTGATGCTAAGCAATTATAGATTGAGGCTTGAAATCTTCAGCGGACCAGCCCGCCGTCCGGTACATGAACACAAGGCAGGGCAGTGCTTAGAGAAGAGTGGGTGAGCATTTGCAAGACATGGCTTGCCGGTGCTGCAACCCTGGAAAGAACTCTGAAAGGCTGTCTAGATCTCACTGCCCCTCGTTGTAAGAATAGGCTAAATGGAGAGAGAGCACAGAACAGAATCGGCTAGGATGAACATTGTATCTCCCGAAACTTGGCACGGCACACGTGATATCATTCACTCGCTTACAGTAAGCGCCGAGTGAAATTCTTACGAAGCGCGTGAACGACATCCAATCATTGCCCCTCTATCTGCAGTCTTTTAATAGTGCCAAACACCATGACAGCGCCTACACACATGAACTGCACCGGTCTGACCACGACAGCACGCGAGTAGACATCCCTTCGAGGCTCATCCTCTGGGCAAGATGCACCTCGATTTCTGATTATGACGTGGGATCCCTTCCATGGCCGTGTACTCTGGTGATGAGGCGCTCTCTATTGGCGCTGGAAATAGCACACCCAGCGCTGCAAGGCGGGAGACAAGCCCATTTAATAGGCCAGCGTCAAGTTGACTATCTGACTATCTATACTTTGGCATAGCACCCAGCATCGCGGGGGTCGTTTGTATTGTATCATCTCTTCGTTACCGCCAGCTTGTATCATCATCTTTCTCGTTTTCCCATCTCATTTTCGCTTCCATCTCTTTTCTCCGTTTTCTATCGCATTTCCATCTTCATTTCCTTGTATTTGCGGGCTGAGAATGGGTCGTCGATCGCGAGGCATTTCTTTACTACGATTTTAATAATGTATGGGACGCTGGTCGATCCTGAAACTCTAATATTTTCTTCAAGGTCAGTTCAATGCTTCTCATGTCTTCAGTGATGCAGCCTGGGGGCGTTGGGGTCGGTGTATGCAGCCCAATGCGTTGAAACGGTACAGCATGTACAGCCTCTTCAGCAGTCCAACACTGCCTTCTAAACATGTTCCCTTATGGCACGGAAGATGGGACTCGGAGAACAAATAAGAAATGCTAACAAGTCCTTCCAACAGCTCCCATGAGGATGGCACGATGCTGGTCAAGCCTAATCCTCTTGATATACGCATTCTCAACACACGCCAACGCCTCAACTTCCCTCTCAACCGAGCTGACGAATTTCATTCCCGAATGTGCTCAAGCCTGCTTCGTATCGTTTCTAGACGCCAATTTTCCTATTTCGACTTGTTCTTCGTTACCCACTTTAGACTGCCTATGTTCTCACAATAGCACAACGGGATATACGGTTGGGGAGGCAGCCGTACAATGTATAATGACGGAGGATGAGGTTGGGTTCTGTAACGGGGCAGACGCACAAAGTAAGTGCTTCCACTGGACAAATCTGAAGGGTTTCTGACTGCTCCCATAGTTTCGGTTGTGCAGGATGCCTATGCTATGTGCAATGGGCAAGACAGTGCACTACCTAATACACACG
The DNA here is from genome assembly GCA_007821535.1 of Lachnellula occidentalis. NCBI lineage: Eukaryota > Fungi > Ascomycota > Leotiomycetes > Helotiales > Lachnaceae > Lachnellula > Lachnellula occidentalis. The sequence continues at coordinate 35,612 of QGMI01000308.1, forward strand.
CAACAATTGTTGCAACATTAGTTCAACAAAGTTCAATGCCCAGCGTTTTCTTGTTTAACCCAGCAACTACAACGGCTGTACCAATCTCTACACTCCCTACCTCAGCTCAGCCCATGAGCACTTCGATCGTTTCAATTAGTACTAGCAGTTCAACAAGTTCCCGCAGTTCAGACAGCACAACCAGCTCAGATAGTACAACCAGCTCTACCACAGCCATCCCTACCACAGCCAGCTTAATCAGTACAGCTTCCCCTTCGAGTGACTCAGTCACCGCATCAGGGTCCTCTACCCTCTTCCCAACAGCTTCCAAGCCATTACCAGTGGTGTCAACTTCAGCTTCGGCATCGGCGACTCCTGCTCCGGCACCAGCCTTGACAAAGCCTCAAGTTATTGGGATTACGGTGGCATCGGTAGGAGTTGGTGCACTTGGTCTTGGACTCCTCCTTATACTCGCATGCTGGAAGCGGAGAAAGGCGAGAAGAGAACGAGAGCGAGATAGCCACTTACTACCTTTCCAGTCTGTTCCTCCTAACCACATCAGCTATTCTAATTATACAAAGTCCTCAAAATCGAGCAAGAAGTTTGGGTTCAGTCCTTTCAGACCAGCAGGGAGGAAAGAAATCGGGCCAGGGGCGACATCCAATGGAGTGGCAGCAAAGATCCCACCTCGAGTTCCACCAAGACTTGACACTCAAAGCCCGAATATGTTCTCGCGGAGGAGCCTTAAGCCTGACAGTATTGGAATTGCCGTTTCGCCAGAGAACCAGAGACAGAGACAGAGACAGAGGAATTCAAAACTTCTTCCCGAAAGGCCGACGTTGAGATTACAAACGCCTCCACGGATGGCTAATAGTCCAGGCACTGGGCCTTCGGGTCTGTCATTTTCTCGGCCTGCTCTGGCTCCAGCCCCGGCTCCACCTCCAAGACAAAGTACAGCTACTCAATTCGAAGAGGACGAAGAGAGCGCTACAACAGGTGGAGCGCGAGATACCTGGGGACAAGCAGACGCGGACGAGCAATTAGAAACTGCGATTGGCAACTGGCAGACTGTTAGAAACGTCAATCCAAATCCTCCACCAGCAGCATTCTTTGTAACAGGCGGAGACGGCAACCACTGGCGTCAGGCCCGGGACTCGAGCCATAACCCAAATGTACCAGAGTACTATGTCAAGCCTCTGAACATCCAACGAGGCGTAGGTTCGTTCTCGCAACCCCGACGACCAGACGAGTATCCCAGACCCAGACAACAAAGTTCATCTCCACTTAACGCATTCCCGGCTCCCCCACGCTCAAATCCATATCCCTCAAACAAATATCCCCCAAAGCTACAAATACCAACAGGCCCAAATACAGCTACTTCCTCCGTATACTCGACACGCACATCGTCACTTCCAGCTGGAGCGCCCTCGCCCATCTCCCGCCAACGAAATAAATACAAACAGGTCGGTCCCTACGACGGGCACAAATCCTCTGGCTCAATGACATCCTTCGAGTCCAACGACAGCAACTTGAACTCACCGACGCCAAAAACTCCCCACGTAGCTGAGAATCCACTCTCGCCTGTCGCAGAGTTAGAGAGCCCCACTCCAGGCCGGAGTCCAGTGTCTTATCCCAAGATCCCTAAACTGGGCCGACTACCAGAAAGCACGATCCGCATGGTTCCACCTCCACCGCAGCCGGACTTTGGTTCCGTGAAGGTGAAACCCTACCAGCCCTGGCGAGCGGCTGAACTTGAAGCCGCACGGCTGAGACGAGAAGAGCAGCTAGAGACTCAACGAGAAAATGTGTATGAAATGCAATCACAAGCTCAAGAGCAAGCGCAACGGCCACACATCGGATCACAATACCAAGAGCGTAGCCAGGACACAGAGCCACAGTCCCAAGACCGCAGAAAATCCCTAATAGAGCTCCAACTCCCCCTCCAACCCCCCAACCTTCAACACCCCGAACGATCCTCCTCGCGCTCCCGCCACAACGCCGCAATCCCACCCTCGTCTTCAGGTCTCAGCACCCTTCCCTCGCAGCGCATGCAAAACCAATCCCCAGTCCAAGTCCCACGTGCACCCGGCTTCGGCTTACCCGTCGGCCCACGCC
>QGMI01000309.1:0-37704 GCA_007821535.1 Lachnellula occidentalis
ATTTATTAATTTTATATAAAATCTCGACTTTGCTATTCTTCTAATATCTAAGCTTTCTTAAAACTATTTAATATAATTATTACTATCTTTTTACTAATAGTATATTATTATTAGAAGAATCTCTATCTAGGTTTATATAGTACCGTTCTACTAACTACTAACTTACTTATACTTTATCTAGAAGTAATAATAGTAGTAATAATAGTAGTAGGATATTACTATTATTATTATTAGGGTAGCTACTTATTATAAACTTTGCTTTTCCTTGTTTTTAGCTTTTATGTGACCTTTTTATTTCTTTTTCATCTTCTTTCCTTTTCTCTTAACTTTATAGCTTTAGAATTTTTATTATAAAACTACTAATAATTATTCTTATATAGAACTTTAAGAAAGGTATCTCCTTTAGATAAGTTAAAATAATAAGGATTATTCTACTTTAGCTATTACTTAGGATATAACTAGCTTTAGTATCTTAGTTCTATATATACTTTTTCTAGTATAATTATCATCCTAATTAAAAATCTCATGCCTTTTATACCTTTAGCATTAATAGTATAAGAGCTAATACCTTCTTAAAGGGACTTTATAGATATATTATATTATTATATTAGTAATAGGCTAAGGTGCTTCCTATCTTGTATAAGGGTATCTAGGCTCTACTATAATTGCTATATTATTAAAAAGAAGTTATAAAAGCTTGTATATAGACCTCGTCCTTTATATAATAGTATTTGACTCGCCCTAAGTCTAATCTATTACTTTATCTAAAGAATTATTTAGTACTAGATGTCTTATAATAGTACTACGACTATATAGTTGATATCGGTCTAGTAGTTCCTCTTATAATAACTCGTCTATTAATTCTAACTCTATTAATACTATATTACTATTACTATAGAACTATCTATCCTATTAAAAGAATAGCTTTAGCTTGTTTATAGAGACCGTTCCTTTTAATTATACTCTATTATTACTAAGTTCTTTTAATTTAAAATAACCCTTATTAATATTAGCTTCTCTAATTTGATATAGTCCTAGCTAATAAAAGTCTAGCTTTATTATATTAGATATATTAATTTCCTAAGTTGAATCCTATCGTAGTATAATGTCTCTAACTTTGAATAGTCTAGTATATAGGCTATATTTCAAGTCTTATACTTCCTTTCCTTTCTAGTACTTTCAAGTCTTTTAAAGTTAAGCTTTTGTAATATCTTTATCCTATAGCTAGAACTAGCGTATTTTAAGCCTAATTAGATTATTACAATTTTTGACTTTTTCTTATATAAAAAGATATTGCTATATTATTATAGTAGATTTGATTAGTAGTATAGCTTCTTATCTACTTACTATATAGAATAGAGTTAATCCTATTAATACTAATATAGTTGTCTATTCTATAAGAAGAACTATAAGGATATTATCTAGCTATGAACTATCCATTTTTGCTAGCGCATTTTTGATTAGGCTATATCTACGTTTGATTTGGCTAGTAGTATATATATTATAAGAGCTAATAATAATTCTATTAACTCCTATTTTATTTAGAAGCTTGATAACTTTAGCTTTAAATTCTCTACTACTATTAACTTATAGTCTATTAAATAGTCTATGCCTATAAATTACCTTTTCTTATATAAACTTTACTATGCTTATAATATCTTTATTAGCAAGTGCCTTAGCTTTAAGGTATCTAGAGAGGTTATTCCTAGTAATAATAAGATACGTTTTACTCTTCTTAGGTAGTATGAAGGTGATATTAATATCTTATTATTTAAATATTCTATTAGTAGTCTAAAGAAATAAAGCTTCTTCTAGTTAATATATTAACCTGAATTAGTATTCTAGATAAGTCTTAAGGTAGTATTTAACGTTTATATAAATTCCTTCCTAAAAGTATTAAGTAGCAATTCTAGTATAAGTGCTCTTATGACCTTTATATCCCGTTTTATTATATATTTCCTTTAGAATTTATCTCTTCATTTTAGGCTTATCTACTATAAGCCTTATAAGATACCCTTTTCTAGGTAACTTCTATAGCCTATAGTAGTAAACCGTAAAATAAGATACCTTCTTCTTAAATGCTTAGAACTATATTAAGTTTATATCTTTTAGTTTTTTAAAGGTTATTAGAAACTTCCCTACTTTAAGGTAGAATTTGCTATACTTATATATTAAGAGAGGTTAGTTATTATTAGCTTTAGGAGTATTAAAAGTATTATTTATACTAAAATCTATTTCTTCTTCTAGTTGCTTCTAATACTCTTATATTTCTTTCTTAATCTAATACTAGACTAGATAAAGGTAGGTCTTATCCTACCTCTCGTTAGAGTCTAGCCTAGTGTCTAATATATCTAAGACTTTACTTTCCTCTTCCTCTATAGTAACTAGCGCGATCTCTATTACTCTAAGTTCTACTAGTATCTAGTTATTAATATCCTTATTAGATATACTTAAATTATTAGAATAAGGTAGTCATCTTAATAAGGCATCTATTATAACATAAGTACTTTTAGTAATATAGTAGACTTTAAAGTCAAAGAAGCGAATCTAAGCTAACTAGTAAGTAATAAGAGCATTTAGGTAGTCTATAGTACTTCTATTTAGTTATACTATAAGTATATTAGTATTAATCTCTAAGATAAAGTATACTCCTATAAGCTAAACTTATAGTTTCTTTAAGATCTTAAGTACTCCGCACGCTTCTTATTTAGTAGCATTATAGTTTTACTCTATATAGTTCTAATTACTACTCTTATATCATATAGGGCGTACCTTCTTACTTATAGATTCTTATTAGCCTAAGTAGCTTCCTTATCCTTTAATGCTAGTATCTACTAGAATGATAATATTAGGTACTCTAGTAGAGTAGTTAATCTAAATGAGTATTAGAAAAGTAGATAGCATATATTATAGCTTTTTTATAATAATACTATAAACTTTAGAATCTTAGTAGAATGTAATATTCTTCTTAAAGAGCTTATAGATAGGCTTATAAATTATTATATAACCTTTAATCTAGATGTAAAAGTAGCTTATTATTCCTAAGAATCATTTTGCCTTTATGATACTCTTATATTTCTTTTATTTTAAGATTTTTTAAACCTTTAAGGCTAAGGGTTCCCTGCCTTTAAAGTTATATATAAAACTAACTATATCTAGGCCGTCTATATAGAATTTAGACTTTTCCCTAATAGCAATTCCTACTTACTTTAAGACTTTAAGTAATCTATTAATATTATAGATATGCTTAAACATAAATCGCTTTATACCTAGGAATTATAGGATTTCCTTTCTATTATAGTTAGTATAGGGTCCCTTAATACCTATATCATCTATAAAAGGAATTACTATAATTAGTATAAGCTTATTAAAGATAAACATTATAGTCTATATAAACTAGGCTACGGAATTCGTTACTCCTATTAGTAGTCTAGTATTTCGGACTAGTCTAATAGGTATAAAGAATGCTATCATATTTCGACTCTTCTTATATAGTACTTGATTGTTATACCTAGAGAATATATCGATTAGTATTACCTATATATACTCTATAAATGCTTTTAAATATTTGTTAATAGAGAGAAGTAAATTAGTATCTCGTATTATTACTATATTTAATTTTATTATAGAGTTAATTAATTAGTAGGTTCTAGGTTACTTCTTTGCAACTAAGAATTATAGGTTTTAGTATAGTCTATTATAATACTTAATCATACCTTGTTTTAGGCATTCTTATAGCATTTGGATTACTATTAGTAATAGCGCTTAAGGATATAGAAAGTTAGTAGCCTACTAAGCTTTATACTTAATAACATTTAGTATAATAGGTAGTAAAACGTCCTTATAGAAGACTTTATATTAGGTCTAATTAAAGGCAATTGCCTTCTCTTATACTACTAGTACTTCTTTTAGATATTATTACTTAATAGATTATAGTCCCTATATAATATCTAGTCTTTTTAGGTTCTCTTTAGTTAATTGCAATCTTCTAGGAATATCTATAAATCGAGGAATTATATAATCCTTAAATTCCTTAATATACTCTTAAGGAGTATTATATGCCTTTAACTATTTATACTAGTCTTTTCTTCTACTAGGTACTTTCTTATTACCTTAGTTTTAGTTGATAGGCTTAACCTTTTTATCTTTAGTCTTATATATAGTATTAACCTTAATAGTTATTTATTAGAACTATTACTTAGGCCTATATTTCATAGCGATTCTATTCACTTTAGCTTCTAAAAGTCTATTCTTATAGATTATCCCTTTATTAATAATCCTCTTACAATATAGCTTATTAAAGAAGATACCTTCTTATATAAGGTCTAGTACTATCTTTATAAAATCGAAAATACTTTTAACCTAGTCTTATCCTTCTATAAGCTATAGATCAGGTTGCTACTAGCTTATAGGATTCTATAGTACTAGGTTTATTATAATTCTAAATTAGTAATTCTAATTAAACGAGTACTATTTATAAACTATCCCTATAAGTATAAATAGGGCCTTAGGATAGTATTATTATAAATATCTATTGATTTGTTCCTAGCTAGTAATAAAGAAGATATTAACATTTTATCTTCTATAAGCTACTAAGGTATTCTTATACTTATTATATAAAGTCTCTAGCTCTTCTTTAATCTTTATAGCTTAATCTAGTACCTATTTAGTAGTATTATTATAAAGTTCTTAGATAATTTAATCTAAAAACCTTACTTCTTTATTATATATTTAGTAGCAAGTAAGGCATTTATATTCTTTTCCTAGTTTAAATTACCTATATAGCTAGTTGACTTCTATAGCTTCTAGATAGTTAACTTCTATATTAATAACTTTAGTATTAGTATTATCCTAATAGCTAAAGTTACCTTCTAATTGCTAATCTAAGTTAAAGTCTTTAGATTTACTAAGTGATATAATTATTCTAGATAAGTCCTTACCCTTCTTAGGCTCTATTGCCTTATTAGTAACGAATTAGGTAATATCCTCTAGTTTAGAATCAACTAGTAGACTTATGATAGGTCTGCCTATACTATCCTAAGGATAGCAAAAGCTTACCCTAGCTTATCTAAAGAAAGGTATTTCTAAGATAACCTTTTTACTTTTATAGGAAATAATATAAAACTAGGAACGTATAACTATATTCTTAATTATTATTATGATATTATCTACAAATCTTAAAAATCTACTTTAACTTCTTATAATACTAGTCATCTATATCTTATAATCTAAAGTAAAGGTAACTCGAGCCTTAGATATAGTAGTAGCGCTTATTATATTGACTTTAGCTTTACTATCTAGGGTTATATAGTAATCTATTACTTTATTCTATCCTTTAATAGTAATTATTACCTTTAGCATAAGAGAGATATAGTAAGCGAATTCTATAAATTCTATTAAGTTGACTTTTATAGATTCTATAGATTCTACTTCTTAATAGGTGAAATTCTTAATCCTAACTAGTCTTATTAGTTCCTTATAATAGGTAAAGTTTAGGATATTAGCCTTAGTAGGCAGCTTCCTTATTTTCCGGTTAATCTTCCTTTTAGCCAAGCTTTTATCTAGCATTCTCTTATCTATTAGACCTAATCCTATAATAAGATTTCTGATATTAATACCTAGTTCTAATAGTCTAATAGGCATTTATACCTAGGCTTTAAATAATGACTTTTCTATAATCCCTATAGCTTTTAGCACCTTTTATACCTTAGCTTATTTCATAGTACAACTTGCTTTTAGAACCTCTAATTAGTCATTTCTTTTATTATCTACTATCTATATGTCAGACGAGTCATTTGCTTCTTTATCCCTTATAGAATGCTTTTCTTTTTAGGGTTTAGTAGATGCTACTACTAGCTTAGGTTTTGCTTATAATAGTCTATTATCTAGTACGTTAATAATAATACTATTTTATAGCTTAGGCTTAGGTTCAGGCGACTTCATTCTAGCTAGCTAGGCCTATTCTTATAGCTTCTCTTAAAGTATCTTATTCAGCTTCTAGGGCTTCTTCTTTTAAATTATCTTACCTAAGACTAGCTTTACTACTACTCTCCTTTCTATCAAGAGATTCTAGATTTTAGTAATACTCTCCTCTATTAGGATCTAGGTTTCTAGTACCTCCTCATTTTTAGAAACCTTTTACGCTTTGATATTTATAACTTCTATTATGACTTCCTTACTAAATAGTACTACTTAAGCTGCCCTTTATGTATTAGTAATACTGCTTATAGACTTATCATTTATGCCTAATCTTATAAGTACTTAAAAGTGCTAGGATTAGTTAGGATTAAGCTAGATTAGCTTTAAATTAGCTTTATCCTTAGGCTATAGTCTAAGATAGATTTCTACTATATTAGAAAGATCTCTAGGGTCCTTCCTCTTTTCATAGACAATTCCTAATCTATAAAACACTTAGTAGTCCTAGTATTAGTTCTACTATTAATGCTTTAGCTAGGGTTGCATTCCTAGTAAAATTTTATTTAGGTACTATTAATATTTAGCAAAATCTGCTTTCTATATATAGCTTGCCTATACTAGTACTACTAGTATATTAGATATGCCTTCTTCTAAGGCATTAAGTAGAAGCTTATTGATTTTAACTATTATAAGCTACTTGTAGATTCAGTCTGTAATCATTTAGTTAATATAGAGCGATTTAAGCCTATCTATAATATCTTCTAGCTCCTTTTTAGAAATGCTATCTATTAACTAGTTCTATAGTTATCTATCATCTTATAGTATATTATAAAGTAGTACTAGCCCCTTCACTTTCTTAGTTTCCTTAGGTTAATATAGAATAGATTAGACTAGCAAGTAAATCAAAGCTACTTTCTTACTTAACTAATATAGTAATATCGCTATTAACTACTTATCTAGGCGTTAACTAATTTCCTTAATACTAGTAATATCCTTCTTAATGTAATTATATACTTATTTAAATTCCTATATATATTTTTAACTATACTTAGGTTCCTTATAAGCATACTTTATTGCTTTATCTTAAAGGTTTTATAAAAGTCCTTAAAGGAACTTTATTATCATTTAATAGTTAGTTAACCTAACTTCTTAAAGTAATCCTATAACTATATTATTAAATTTATAGTAGTAAGTCTAGATCTATGTCTTTAAAATAGTCTCTATTATTCCTTAAAAGGTTTAGATGACTTAGTTTAGGTAACTAATAGTATACTTTATCTAATTAGTATTACTAGCTTGATACTTTTTATAAAAGATTTCCTAGAACCTCTTCTAGCTTTTTATTATCTTAGTAAGTTATTCTATATTTTAAGCAATTTAGGAATCTATATACTAAATAGCCTAGTTGATCTTTTCATCTAAATGCTTAACTTTATAAGTCTTGAAGTATCATTCTAAAGTCTTAAAGTACTTTATGATATTAGTTCTATTAAAAGAAGGCGTACTATAAGTCCTTTTAATTAGCATTAGGTTCTAAAAGGTAAGTTATAAGAAGCTCTTCTTATAGTAAGACCTCTTTAATTTAGACTTAGACCTTTAAGTTTTCTTTATAGCCTTATCGCTTAACTTAGCGTCTAATATTAATAACTCCTTACTAGATAAAGAGTACTCTAAAGATAAGGAGGAAGATAATAAATTATCTAATAATAATAGAATTAGTACTACCTTTAACTTTTTTAGCTTCTTATCCTTCTTCTTCTTTTTTAAAGAGTCCTTCTTAAAAGACTCCTTCTTAGGAGTATCTTTAATAAAATTATTATTAATAATAAAAGGCTTGATTTACTCTAGAAATCCATCTAGACTATATCTTCCTATTATAAAGATATTACTAGAATAGCTCTTAGGTCTACTAACTTTATCTAATTTAATAGTTAGTACCTTTAGGGAAGTAGTATCATTTATCTTCTTCTTAGGTTTAGTATACTATTTCTACTTTACTTCTATAGCTAGCTTCCTCCTTTCCTTCCTTATTAGAAGCTTCTCTAGCTTAAGGCTTAGTAAAGATACTATATCTCCTAAAGAAGTACTTAAGGCCTTATCTTTTACTTCCTATTAGTTATTAGCAATAGCTTCTACTAAAGTAGTTAGTATTCTATCTTTTACTAGACTAATTCTACTAGTTGCAAGGTCTAATATAAGCATTATCTAGGCGAATCTAGTAGGGGTTTATAGGTTGAATAAAGACATACTAATAGTAGGTAATATGCTAGTATGATAGCAAAGTGATATTACTTTGAAAGAAGTTAGGATAAAAATAAGCCGATAGGATAAAGAGTAAAATCAAAATTTAGACTTAAAAACAGGACGTAGGGCATCTAAATAACCCCTAAATTTTAGCGTTAAGCACTAAAAATCCCTTATACACTTCTATAATATCTAATATATATGCCTAAAACTTTCTTTTTCCTTAATAATTAAGATATAAGGACTACTTCTAAAAGACTTTATAATCATATAACCTAGCAAAATAAGGAATTGCCCCCTTAGATTTCAAAGTACTAGCCTTATAATCGTTCCTAATAGACCTATTCTCTCTCCTTATAATTTCTAGCTTCTAAGTAATCAGCTAAAACGCCTTTATAATTAGCTTACTTTAATGTAATAGCTTAGACTACTTAGTCGTAGCCTAAACTTAAATTGTATTAAGATATTACTAATCCTAATAAAACGCAATTATAACCTTTCTCTAGTTGCTAAAAACCGGTTTCTGTAAATAAAGAGTACTAAACTAATAGGTCCTTGCTAGCATAATCCCTATAGTTTATTATTACTATCGTTTCATAGATATTAATGTTAAATAGGTAGCGTTTTTAATTGAAAATAGTATCGCGCTTTATGTAATTACTATAGTAATACTTCATAATTCGTCTTATGATTAAAAACTCCTAAAAGCTTCAACTTCTAGTCTTAGATAGTTATAATAAAGGCTTCCTATTCCCCTTTTTAGTTGATAGCATTTAAATATATCTTATAAGCCTTAGAGTATGCCTTGCCTCTTATAGTAATTACTAATTTGTTAAGGGGCAATATAACTGCAAACTTCTATAGCTAGGATCGGACTTATAGAATACTTATAATTAATAAGTAAAATAATAAGGGGTTGTAATAAATATATTATAGAATGGATAGTGTTTTAAGTGAGTAGAGAAGCCCCGTTTTATAAGGCTTCCCACAGCTTGAGCACCTGACTATGTATCACGTGGTGGCGCATCGCAACCCCACGACACTACCTAGCCGGACCTTCCAATGCTTCCTTTGACTCGCACAAATTTACCTACTACTCAACGCGAAACGCGAACATGAGAACGCTCTCCACTTCTTCGCGCTCCATATTCATCCAATGCGTGGTTCACCTTGTCAGCATCCAAACCCTCAATGACCTTGAACTTCAACGGCCGAATGCTTCCCTTCGCCAACCAAGTGGGAAACTGCTTCCAAAACAACTGTCCAAAATCCGGGAAAGAATGAGAGAAGCCTCGAAGAAACTTCTCCTCGATACCCCCTTTCTTCTTTGCAAGCACTGCTTCAGATGCCTTCCCCAGCAGCGAGCTCACAAACACTCCTTTCTTAGTGTCAGACAAGAGAGATACGCCTAGAGTATGCCCATTACCCCTATTCATAGTGTCAAAGACATAGATCAACTCATCACCCACAACGGCGCGGACTTGCTCCTCGATATCAGCATCGTGGCGCGAAATAACATGCGTAGCGCCAAAGCTCTTGAGCAGCTCCGCACCAGAAGGACTTGCAATTGCAATAACAGTGCCCACGCCAGCCAACTTCGCCATTTGGATTGCCAATTTGCCAATGTTGGACCCACCACCAACGATGGCCACTTTCTGAGCTGCGTAGTTGAAAGATTTGGCTTCGTCTGTTCCGGGAAAAGGCAAGTTGAAGCCGCCGCTGGAGAACAGGCTCATTGCAGCCGTGACGGCGTTGATGGGATACAGAGCTGCTTCTTCGTCGGTTACACCTTCCGGCACAATGGCCGTGTAGCTGCCGTTGATGATCACGTATTCTTGCAGGCCGCCACCTCGGGGGTTGTCGAACAGGGTCTGCGAGAATACATGAGCTCCGATTGGGAATTTGGCTTTCGGCCCCTTCTCGACGACGATTCCAACGAGATCACCGGAAAGAATTGCCGGGAGTCGCGAGCCTATGTTGAACATGTTTTTGTCGCGGAGCCTTTGGTCAAGAGGGGCCACTGGGTATATGTTAGAATGGGGAGCTATGAGGGAGTGTGGGCTTAGACATACAGCCTGCGGCAGTTATTTTGATAAGGACTTCATTGTCCTTCAAATCAGAGCTAGATGGGATTGGCAAGGTGATTTTGGTCAAAGGTTTGCCAAGCTCAGTGAGGGCGAGAGCGTTTTGGGTTGACATTGTGGGAATAGAAGAGAGCTCTCCGAATATGAAGGCTGGTTGTTTGGAGATAGTTCTTCCTGTAGTGGAGTGGTAGTCTTTGAGTGATAATGAGGATGGAAAAGATGTATGGAAGTCCAGCTCCATGACTTATATACAATCTCCACGCATGAGAACTCGGAGATATCAAGCGGATTTGAAATCACTCAAGCCCTTCATCGCTCGTACTTCTTCTTTAATTCCGTGAAAGTATCACAGATAATTGTTCTAGGCAATTCCTATCGACTGATGGACGCGAAATATACCCAAAGCAGTACAGAGCGCAACCCTAGCTTAGAAAAGCCTAGGTCTCTTTTATAAGAAGGACCTTTCCAGGGGAAGGGCTCTAACTTCTTTAATCGTATGACGGAAAGAGCTAAACATAGGAACCTGGTCCTTATTTCCACTTCCTCAAATCTCTATTCCTATTACGGATTCCCGCGCAACGCTAACCAGGAATGGCCTTCCCATGTGCATTCCCCACAGCGCTGAACCATAAAGATACATGTATATAGAGTTATATTCAGTATGCAAGCGACTTGGATTTCAAATCAAAACAGAAGCGTTCAACAATAATTAGAAAGTTCATATCAGTGATTAGTTTAGACTTTGCCTCTAGGCCCACCCCTGAATTACTCATCTTCACGCTCGACTACCGGTATATACACTTTAGAAGGGCCTCAAAATCTACTTTGCCCGCTATGAGCAGTTTACTTGGTTTGGCTAATACATGCACAATTAAGCCATCGGTAGCAATGAACGTATTGAAATTTCCTACGGGAGCATCTCTTCCGCAGTGGGGTCGACATTCGATCACTAATACTCCGTACCTCGCACTGCCGTCCGGGTAATTGTTTAGTGGTGTGGTGTTCTAGTAACGTGCCTTATATGATACTACGGAGTAAGTCACACCCTATACTCGTCGTAGGTATATTGATCCTTCCAGGGGTGTTCCCCGCATTCTGGGTCTGGGGCAATTAAGTCCGTGCAGCTGTCGGCTATTAGAGCATACGGCCCGGTATCATTAACCTTATATCAACGAAAAGATGTACCAAAATATTGAAGAGCGGTAATATTACTCTTAAGGTGTGTCCGTATCTTTCCGGCTTATCTCTAAGGTACTTGAGTATATTAGCCGTGCTCTAGAGTATATATAGACCTGGCCTCATGGTCTCCTTCAACCGCTCTTCCTCTTCATTTCAACTTGATCTTGTGAGGGGAAAATCTTAGCTATGAAACTTTGGTACACATTAGTGGCGCCGGTGGCGGTGGTCATAGCGCAGACCACTTGCACTCTTCCATCGACGTACCGCTGGACATCGACAGACTCGCTGGCGACCCCGAAGTCAGGGTGGGTTTCGCTCAAGGACTTCACCCACGTTCCTTACAACGGCCAGCATCTCGTATATGCGTCGAACCATGATACGGGATCGAGCTATGGCTCCATGAACTTTGGACTCTTCACGAATTGGTCTAGCATGGCTTCGGCGAGCCAGAATGCGATGAGTGCCGGGACCGTAGCGCCTACACTCTTCCAATTCGCCCCGAAGAGCATCTGGGTACTCGCGTATCAATGGGGTCCAACCTCTTTCTCCTACAAGACATCAAGTGATCCTACAAATGCGAATGGATGGTCTTCGGCGCAGGAGCTATTTTCCGGAACCATCTCTGACTCCAGCACTGGTGTCATCGACCAGACGGTCATTGGCGACGCCACAACTATGTACCTGTTCTTTGCAGGAGATAATGGCAATATCTACCGGGCCAGTATGCCCATCGGAAACTTCCCAGGCAGTTTCGGCAGCTCATCGACGGTGGTCTTGACCGACTCAACCAACAATCTCTTCGAAGCCGTTCAGGTCTACACTGTCTCGGGCCAAAACCAATATCTCATGATCGTCGAGGCCATTGGAGCGAATGGGCGCTATTTCCGCTCATTCACGGCTACTAGTCTGGGCGGTTCGTGGACACCGCAGGCTACAAGTGAGACCGCGCCTTTCGCAGGGAAAGCCAACAGTGGTGCTACCTGGACCAATGACATTAGCCATGGCGATTTGATTCGTAGCAACCCCGACCAGACAATGACCATTGATCCGTGCAACCTGCAATTGCTCTATCAAGGGCAAACCCCTGGCTCCAGCACCTCCTACGACCTCCAGCCTTATCGCCCCGGTCTGCTGACGCTGCAAAGCTAGGCCGTGATATGGAGCACGAAAGCTGGTGATTGCGACGCGGCACAGGATTTGGATTGAGTGCAATGGAAGCGGCTGGCTCACTGGCTTAATGCAACGGTGAGCCGGTCCGAACGTGCCGAACCAGAAACTTGGATACAGTGGATATTCTCGCATTGTAAATAGTGAAATATAAAACGTAGATACTGATCCCCCTCTGTCCCAAAGTTAAGGTCACAATATTGGCAACACTCCGGACCCTGATCGATGATGCTCGGCACATACAGACCCCACAAGTCACTTGAGATTCTTTCATCTGGGGATTTGAGCGAACTCTCAACGGAGTGCTACTAATTTCCCGACTTTTCCTTTGGGCTTGGGAGGGCTGACACAGGATAATGTTTCTTCTTCGACCTGGAAGTAGATAGAATACGGTAGGAAAGACAGATAACTTGCAAGCTCGTCAAGTGCAATGCGTCCCCGAGTTTCAAGTAGGCGACAGTACCAAGATATCGCCAATTTTGGGAGTAAGTAGTGCCAAAATCCAAACTGACTATGCGACAAGCGGCTCCTCTTTGAAGACGATAATACAGCAAACAGACCGCATGTCCTTCGTTGAACAACAAATAGCCAAGGATTAACTGCCCAAACGAAACTAGGAACATGGTATGAGGCACAACATTATCATCTGGTGCCTCATCACATTATAAAGACCAGAATGCACCATCAACTTCAGGGTCGGTAAGTAGCACTTGCTAGCGGAGGCAAATACGGGACAAAGTAAAGGGCTACTGGTGGGCCTCCCTCTTATAGTCTTTCTTTATCTTGTA
Organism: Lachnellula occidentalis; assembly: GCA_007821535.1. NCBI lineage: Eukaryota > Fungi > Ascomycota > Leotiomycetes > Helotiales > Lachnaceae > Lachnellula > Lachnellula occidentalis. The sequence goes on from QGMI01000309.1 coordinate 13,379, forward strand.
GAGCGGGTAAGCGTACGACTTGTAAGGCTCTCTTGAAGACCGCTGCTAGTCAAAAGACCCTTGAATTGACGACCAAAATACAGAGCACCCATATACTGACACTTATTGGGTGTGTGTTAGACGTTGTGCAGATTAGTTAGAGGTATGTGTATGGTAGAAGCATTCGATGAGACGAGACGAGATTTCCCCGCGATCGACCCCGCTGTTTTGGGTGGGTCCCTGACGCATGACACTTCACTTCACCAACACTCATCAGTTCCTTCCTTTTTCATTCTACACCTCACTTCATCCATTCCTCGATTTTCATATACATCTGAAGCTGTACTTGAGCCATCATTCAAAACCAAACATAACCATGTCCAAACAAACCGTCAAACGTGCATGGTGGAAGGAGTCCTCCGTCTATCAAATCTACCCCGCCTCCTTCAAAGACTCCAACGGAGATGGAGTTGGAGATATCCCAGGCATCATCTCAAAGCTGGACTACATCAAAGCTTTAGGAATCGACATTATCTGGTGCTGCCCCATCTACAAATCCCCCCAAGTGGATATGGGCTACGACATTTCAGACTACAAAGAAATTCATGCTCCATACGGCACCGTCGCAGACGTTGAGAAGCTCATCGAGGGGTGCCACAGTCGGGGAATGAAGTTTTTGATGGATCTGGTGGTGAACCATACATCTGATCAGGTGATAATCTCCGCTCGTCATGTGGTGTGACTGAGGCTTACCTCTCACAGCATAAATGGTTCCAAGAGGCAAAGTCTTCGAAGGATAACCCGTACCGTGATTGGTATATTTGGAAGAAACCTAAATATGATGCTAATGGCAAACGTCAGCCACCCAACAATTGGGGAGCTGTTTGGGGTGGTAAGTATTACGCAATTTGAATTGAAACGTTCCTCTTTGCTTGAAGCTAGGACTGACTTTTCAATAGGAAGTGCTTGGGAGTATGATGAAGCTTCTGATGAATATTACTTGCACCTATTCGCCCCCGAGCAACCAGATCTCAATTGGGAGCACCCTCCCGTTCGAGATGCAGTCCACGATATCATGCGTTTCTGGTTAGACAAAGGCACGGATGGTTTCAGGTAAAGTGAGATCTGGGTTTCTGTGTATTATTATACTGACCATTCTTCAGATTGGACGTGATAAACTTCATCAGCAAAGTTCCCGGTCTTCCAGATGCTCCGATCACTCGGAAAGACCAAGTCTACCAACCAGGCGACAAGTATTTCGCTTGTGGACCAAGGCTTCATGAGTATCTTCTACAACTTGGGAAAATTCTTAAGCAATACAACGCTTTTTCTGTGGGAGAAATGCCGTGTGTACAAGATCCGAAGGAAATACTGAACGCGGTTGCGTGGGATCGTGGGGAGCTAAATATGATATTCAACTTTGAGATGTAAGTCTATTAGCCCGAACCTGATCCCTAGTTAATAGCTACCCAGTGTCGACATGGACATGGGCGACGAAGGAAAGTTCTCTCCGAGGCAATGGGACATGTCTAAGCTCAAAGGCATTGTCGATAAATGGCAAAATTTCATGATCGACAATGATGGCTGGAACTCTTTGTATCTGGAAAATCATGACCAGAGTCGATGCGTCTCGCGTTGGGGTTCTGATTTACCGGAGTTCAGGACTCTTGCCGCCAAGATGTTTGCAACCTTCCTTGCGCTGCAGAGTGGGACGGTCTTCGTGTATCAAGGCCAAGAGATTGGAATGATAAACATTCCCATCACGAGACCAGTCACAGAGTACAAAGATATTGAGACGCTAAATGCTTGGAAAGAGTAAGTGCTGAGCAAAGCCCCAAAACCCCCGCTACCCCGCTAACCAAGCCCTAGGTTACTCGAGAAGTATCCAAATGACAAGGAGCGACGAAGAATCGTACACCAAGAAATCCAGCTCAAGTCTAGAGACAATGCAAGAACTCCTGTGCAGGTAAGACTTGACGAAAACCTCATTTAATCACGACATCCTGACAAAAATAGTGGAACACCTCTAAATACGCCGGCTTCTCAACGGCCGAACCCTGGCAAAAAGAGAACGAAAGCTACCATGAAATCAACGCCGAGTCTCAAGTTGGCGTCAAAGGGAGCGTATTCCAGTACTGGGCTTCTATCCTTGCGCTGCGAAAGTCTCACAAGGACATCTTCATCTACGGGAATTTCAAGCTCCTTGATGTGGACCACGAGGATGTCTTCGCCTACACTCGAACTTTCGAGGGCAAGACCGCCATTGTTGTAACGAACTTCCGGAAAACACCAGTGAAGTGGTCGCTGCCGCAGAAGATTACCATACAGCAAGATCAGGTACTAATTTCAAATTACGATGGGGTCTCCGTGTCAAACGACACCGCGTCGCTGCGTCCTTTTGAGGCATTTGCTGCTCTCGTCAACTAGGAAAGGATAATTATTACCTGGATCCAGATGGGCCCAATGCGCGGGTGATGAGAAATACCACATGGAATTATTGATATTCCAGGCGGACTCTGGCCAGAATAAAGAATAGAAATGTTTTCGCCAGGAACCTGGTCCAATTGCGAGTCATTTCTTCGAGTCTTCACAATATCCCAACCGGTATCTATGATTTCCACAATCAACTTTCCACGTCCTTTGTGAATGTTTGTTCTTTGTCTGAATAATGGTTCGCAGCCATGCAAACCATTTCCCAACTCCTCTTTGTCCACTCTGGTTTGTTCATCCGTCCCCTTCTCTTTGAGTCTCCAAAGCCACTTCTAGACAAAGGAACATGTCAGTAGAATGGCCTACTCGTAATTTCAACCCTCTCGAAAAGGGTAAATCCAACCACTGAACCTCATATACTACCCCACAATGCCCGCTCTTCACAAATCCACAGTGGCAGCGAACATGACCAACTTCCGCCTAGTCGCACCCGCAGAAGCCCATCGAGTCCTAGCCGGCACAATCATGTTCCTCCCTCCCAAAGACAAAATCCCTAAAGGCGCCTGGACAGATCCAGAACTACTAGACGGGGCATTCAACCACCCCGTAGCCATTGTATCTTGCCCACAGCCGAAAGAAATGCAACACACCACCCACGTCGAAATCGCCATCGTACATCTCTCCCTCCTTCTCTCCCACCCCTCCTTCTCTGTACAAAAGCTAATTGCACTCACAGATGACATCTTTCCACGGCTCAACCGTCAAAGCGCACCTCGCCGCGAAAGGCATCCACACCGCATCCGGCACACTCGCCGCTGAACGCTCCGGCCACCTGCGCGTCGTCACGGCTTCGAAACCATATGCGAAAGACGTGCTGAAGCTGAGGGATGGCATGGGTATGAAGCGGGACAGCTGTTATGTGGGGATTCGCCGCACTTATGCGGTTGAGTTGAAGGTTTTGGCGCGTTATGGGTTTGGGAGGGAGGAGGTGGATGGGTATCGTTTGACGGCGTTTTGCGTTGGGGAAGTTGGTGGGGAGTGTGAGGGTGAGGGTGGGGGCGAAGGGGAAGGGACATGGGAAGGGAGAAGGCGGAGGTGAAGATGAAAGCGAAGACGGTGAAGGGTGAGGGGGAGAAGGGAGGGAAAGTGAAGGGAGGGGAGAAGAAGAATGGGAGTGTAAAGAAAAAGTTGGTTGAAAGTGTGAGGGTGAAGACAGTGAAGGGGATAGAAAAGAAAGGGAGTTCGAAGAAGAAGTCTTTGGTTGAAAGTGCGAAGATCAGAGTGAAGACAGTAAAGGGAGGGGTGGAGAAGAAACGGAGTATAAGGAAGAAGTTGGCAGAAAAAGTAGTGACTTTAAGATGACGAGTGTATGATACATTTGTTATATGTATAGGAACACACTTGTGCGTTGACTTTAGGGGACAATATGGACTTTATTTCTTGACCATGATCGACTTATGCAGTACGGAGTACTTGAAACTGTGCGAAAGAAATATCGGTAAAGAAATAGCAATGCATGCAGTGCGTGAAATTTCAACGCTTTTAGGCGCTATATGGTAGCCTGATCGGCGTAGTATTGGAAGATTCGAGTGAAGTGATCCTTCACCTTTGCAAGTTTCATTGCTTCCTCGATTATCCTCACAATCCTCACCCGATTAATCAGACCCAGTGGTGGATTTCCATCCAGCTGACTCTCGGCATCTTCACTAATCTCCCTCCAGTAATCCAGGTGATTACGTCCCAAATCAGTCGCCAATGGTCCGTATAAGCTCTTCTTCAGCGCCACCTCAACGAACGGCTCGGTCTTCAAAGTGTAAGCAAGAAGTCCCCAGTCCCAAACTGTGTCAGGCTGTGCATTGCTATCCTTCTTGCGACATTTCTCAGCATCGAGATCCCATATGAAGGGAAGGAGTGTCCCGGAGACCATTTGATCCCGCCAGAAAGATGGCCCGAGAGATATGCGAGTGGACAAAGCTCGATTGGCACGATGGAGATTAAGGATGGTGGGACAGGGAAGGTGCGAGGTAATTCGATCGAGGAGCTCGACTGGAAGGGTGTCAAGTGCAGCTTTTGGGGAGTCTGAAAGTTTCAGCCTTTTCTGAGGCCTTTCAGTAGATTCGGCTTCAAGTTGGAGGGGTATCGATTTCAGGTTGGATAGCAGGTAATCCGTCAGGTGCGGAATATCAATTGGATCAGCACACAGAAATTCCCAACCACGCTCCATCGACCAACCGTCGAACCAGAATCTCCGAGAGCCATAATAGCCGTGTTCCCATTCTACACCTTTACCAGTGATCCCCCCTTGGTCTTCTTGAATCTCTTCCCGTAGGGTGTCCAAGGCTAGGTAGAATTTATAGATCGCTACCAATCCTGTGCCATCAGCTTTTTGTGCCTGTGACTTCAAGCTCAGAACAAGCTCAACAATCGACAGACACGCAGTGTGGATGGGGAACCAGGCGTTCTCTTCTGTGATGTCTGGAAAACGCCCCTCTCCTCTGCTGAGAGATGACTCTGAGGCACTAGCGACCCAGGTATTTCCCCCGCGAGAAGTCTCGTAGGTACGCACTCCAGAGTGGAAACGGTCGCTATTTGCAAGATCAATAATCGGTATGCAAGAAATTGCATTGAACCTACTCGAACGAACAACTGTTCACTGCAATGGCCCCCTCACTCCACTGAGATTTATTAGCCTAGGTCGAAGCTTCTATCAGTGGGATAGACCTCAAGTGAAGATTCGGGTAATTGTTCTTTGTCGTAGAGCTGTGCAATTTCATCTTCATCGAGGTCGGAAGTATCTGGGTAGGAAATCCCATCAATGTCTAGTCCGCAAACGGAGCAATACATTGCAAAGACGAGGGGTATTGATTGCTGGAATCGGCGCTGATGTTTGCTGACTGATTGATTATAAAAATAATGCAAGATAATAGGAGCAAGTAAGGATTAAGGACCGATACGAGTTGGAAAGATGTAATCTCTGTCAGGAGATGTTTCCATACGGTAGTTGAGAGGTTATCGGATTTGCTTTGCAGCCTCTGCTTAGTGCTAGTCAGCTGACACGGGTTCGCCCGCCGCTAGCTTTAGCTCGTCGAGCCCGAGCCTATGTCTACTTTGAGCCGCACGTATTACTCGAGTATAATTAGCTACAGTCAGCGTACCATATTACCCATCATTCCCAGTACCGAAGTCCTTCATCGTAGATCTTAAAGCAAAAAGACCCATGATGATATAAGGGGGCAGGGTAGGGCAGGGCACCTACTGCTTACATCTGTGATAGATAAAATTCTGATGGTAGGTAGAGTACAAGTAGCGTGGAATATTCGACCCATGCAGCATTTGGTTCAGACTTTAACTTTTCATTTGTTCATCTACGGTCAGCTTATATCTCGGCCCCTCGGCGGTATCCGCTAATCTGTGTCTCAGGTCACGCATAATGCGGGCGCTAGCACTGCTGCAACGGTGCAATCCAATCTAGTAAGAAAACGAACATAGGCCTACGGTGTAAACGTTCTATCCTCAGGCCCACGGACCCCCCTGAGAACCCCCTTGCCAGCCCCACCCCGGAAGAATATGAATCGAAGTTCGAACAGGTTCCCTAATAGAGACGGATGGTTATCTATCAGACTGTCGCTGAGTCTATTTTCCTCTCGTTTCTAATCCTAATGATCCTTAAGAAATCTTAGCAGCTTGTAAGCTGGGAAACACGAGCAAAGATAACATAGACATGTGATAAGCTACGACTTGTTTAGACACTCTTCGACTTTACTGGCTGGCAGCCTGGCTATTGCTAAATCTCCATAGAATCCTTTATCAAGTTGACATGGAATGCCATATTGTATATATATACATATAGTTAACAGACTGCTGATAGTTCACCAGCTCAGTTGCGTTCACCATTTCATTCATTCAATCTTGAAGACATTCTTTTAGTATGGCACTACATCTTTCCCTTCTCAAAGCCACGGCAATCCTCTCTCTTGTCGCCGGTTCTCTTGCTGCAGATTGTGGCAATGAAGTGAGGGCTTCAGGAGACCCTTCCGGGGCAGATATAACAGCCTTTTTGAATTCCGGAAGCAAGCTATCCGACTTTTGTAACCAAGATTTCTCGGGAAACACCACGGGCGTTATCGCTTTTTCATATTTGGAAGTAAGTTCCCCGATATCTCAGACATGACTGGGTACTAATGGCGTACAAGTTATCTTTCAAGCGCGATAGCGGATCAAGCAAGACTCTCCAGCATTGCTCGAAAGCTTTTGAAGGTATTATATCACAATGCATCACACCGGAGACCAACGACGGGCAGAATGGAGGACGATACGGCGGAGATTGGTCATTGGGTGGAGAGAACTATACCATTTTGGACGAGTTCTATCCTCACCCTCCTGTAGTGCCTACCTCGGGCGGATCATCGACTATCAAATCAGGCTCTCACCAAGCTTCTTCGTCAAACACTCACAGATCCTCCGAAACAGCTTCATCAAGCACAGATAGAACCTCGGAGCCAGCCTCTTCTTCCAAGACTGAAAGATCCACTGAAACAGCTTCGTCAAGCACTGATAGAACTTCTGAGCCAGCCTCTTCTTCCAAGACTGAAAAATCCACTGAAACAGCTTCTTCGTCAAGTACTCATCATAGGTCCTCTGAATCAGGATCTTCTGAACCAACTTCTTCATCGAGCACTCATAGATCCTCTGAGTCAGGCTCTTCTCGATCAGACTCTTCTCAATCAGTTTCTTCATCAAGCAGCCATGAATCTTCTCAATCAGCCTCTTCAGCTTCAGTAAAATCAAAATCCGGTGGACCAGCCTCGACTTCATCTACAAGCAGCAGTAGTAGCTCCGGGGGATTTGCAGCTCCACCACCGACAGTGGTTATTACCGGCAGCCAAGGTCCTATTACCTTGGGGCCTCAAACAGCTAAGGAAACAGGGTCATTTAGTTCAACACAAACTAGTATTGCCGGACTCACTGCCAACAGTGTGACCGAGACTGAAGTCAACGGGCACCATACACTACTGCCCATCTGGTTCCTTGGCGCCGGACTCGGCATCATTATGCTGCCGGGTGTTGGTGTCCTCTCGGGTGGAATTGTTCCAGCGCCACCTGGGTTTCCTCTCCTCTTTATTGGTCCAGATGGGCTACCAACCACTGGTGGAGCGCCTGAGGGAACTAAAGATCCCCAGACTACAACTGTTCAAGCCTCTAGTCAAACCTCCAGTAGCAGCTCCAGCAGTTCAACATGTACTACTGGCTGCTCCAATTGTTATACTTATCAAGGAGATGGTATTGTGGTTCCCGCCGACAATGGCGGTGTCGATGCCAAAAGATCGATTGCCGGTCGCATTGATTTGTTGCATCAATACGAGAAGAGAGCCGAGGCTTTCGATACGTTTAACTCTGGGACAGACAATGTGTGTAAATTGTCCAAAGAGATCAAAATCCCAAATTATCCCAGTAAGTAATATGATCACATTGAATAAGTGGTCTTGCCTAACATCGATATAGCCCCAAACAAGTTGCCTGGAAAAGTAGGGGCCAGGTACTGGTATGTCATGACGGAGACCTCAGTCAAAGACAGCTGCCCAGTTCTGGACTATGAGCAAGTCTCGGACGAAAAGATTCTTACCCAGAAGATCAACGCAGCGGATACTGTAATGTATACCAAAGGAGGAGATTGGAATTACAACCAAGCAGGAGGATCCCCTAGCGTGAACGTTGATCACGTTTGTAAGTTTTCCGCTCCTAAGCTCCTTCACCTTGCTCCACCAGCTCTCCCCCTTTGTATTGATAACGTGCCATGTTGAGTTGAAAGGATGTACATAGCACTTACTGACAAATGTAGATGAATTGACCATCTTGAAACAATTCTTTGCAAGTCGCGTTACGAAAGCAAACTGTGAGGAATTCAAGACAGTCTTTGAAGTAGATAATCAGGCAATCCCTGGACAGAGTCGACTGCAAACATTATGGACTCAGCTTCCCAGCAGCACGAACCCTGACTTCTGTGGCATGGACGCAAAGATCAATGCCGTCAAGGCTAATGCATTCACTGGAGAATTCCCATCAAGCAAGGTCTTGTCAAGTGCAGACCAATACCTTGCTTACGTTTATCAACTGGCGCTTGCCATGAAGTTAACCAACGACGTCAATGTGGGCGCCATTTTCAAGAAGACCAATGTTCGGGTATACGAAGCTTTGCTAGGCTTGGACGCTGCCATCGCAGCGGACATCGCAGCGAACGCAGCGAACTGCGCGTCGACGTCCACCCCGGAGCCCACCATCATAGCAGACTGGGCATCAAGCTACAAGACTTGGATCACGAGCTTTCTAAGCGAGCAGAGTGATACGGTTAATGGCCAGATCTCATCAATTCTTTCCGACAACAGTAAGCTCGGCCCCAACAAACAAGCAGACACCAGCATCATCGGCAGGAAAACCAAGACATCCACAAACTCACTCGGAAGAGGTGTTACGGCACTTCTTTCAGCGTACCCTTCTCCCGACTCGTTCACTCTCAACGCTGCAGTGCTGCTCGACTTTCCAACCACCCAGACCTTGGCTATGACGACCACTGCAAGTACCGGTGGCTTGAACAAGCGCCAAGCTGCTTGCACCAAGCCCGTGGATAGCCAGACGCCAAGTGTATCTACTGAACCTCCTGCTTCAACGACATCGGCACCAGATACGACGACTTCGGCATCAACAGATACGACGACTTCAACAACACCAGATACTACGGCTTCGGAACCAACATCTACGACGACTTCAGTACCACCACTTTCGACGACTTCGGCAGCGCCAGCTACGACAACTACGGCCGCGGAGAATTGCCTTACTGCTGAATGTGACTGTGATAGTCAACCATATTGCATATGCAAATGTTTGTGTAATGGGGTATCAAGTCCCACCGCCCTTTGTAACTGATCTGTAGAATCATTGGATTAGAGTGTACTTCAGGCAGCGGTGTTAAATTGCCTAGAGAAGAAATTAGTGCTCTTGATTATCCTTTTCAAGCACCTGTTACCTATTTACGCTTATCTCTCTTTCAAATATCGGAAATATGAGGAGGTTCTAGACATCTTCCATGAGTGATATGTATCCTTTATTTCCAGGCCCATGACCCTATAACTGCTTCGTAAAATTGAATTCAGATCTTGAGTAGGAGTCCAGTGAAGAAGAATGAATCGACCTGGCCATTTTCTCTATTCTATCTTCTGAATAGAAAATTGTCTGAAATGTGACTCTGAATGCTGTTCTAGGTTTGAGGAGGAAGTTGGAAGATACCGAGATACGAGGTAGATTTAAGGTTCTGACTAAACTATTTACCGCGTTCATTATTAGCAATCTATATGTTGGTATCACAGGGGTGATCACTTAATACTAGCTAGTAAGACTTGATCTAGGGTTGTAGTAGTAATATATAAGGGGAGAAGAGGTTATCCCTAACTGTAGGCCTTAGAGGTTAAGCCTCTGCAGCAGCTTAGTCATCACGCGCTAAGGTCATGTGACTACATATCCTAATACTAGCAAACTCTCTTTTATGCCTAGATTGCCTATTTAGGATAGGTAGTAAGTAAGGTTCCTCTATATCTACTATTACTAGTATAATATAGATCTTGCCTTATAAAATCGTATAATATAAGGTATTGCTAAAATCATATACCTAATACTTAGATAAGTAGTAGCTAATTATATCCCTAAAACGTAAAAACTTCTATCGTAGGGTAGGGTACTAGGACATCTTCTAATATATCGCAATTATGGTCTATGTGTAGTACTATAGGCAAAGATTTTTCGCTGAGTAACTTAGTATTTGCTTTAAGCTTCTAGTAGCTATAAGTTGCTAGGCTTTTATCTAGTAAAACCTATAATTAATAGAAAAAAAAATATACTCTTTAATTGGCTCTGCATAATGCTAGCGCTAGGCTTATAGGCTCCTCACCGCTTAGTTAGCGCATAGTCTATAGTACTATATTCGCTTTATAGTTTATTATAAAGTATAATAAAATCTAGAGACTTTTTAATATAGAATATATACCTATATAGGAACTTGCTTAAGCGAGCTAGGCGGGGCACTATTCTGCCTAGCTAAAAAAATTTCTAGCTTTAATAATTAGCTCTATATTACGCTAGTGTGTCTAGTGTCTAGTTAGCGTAGTTCTATACTATGTATAATACTAGGGAATAAGAAGTAGGGTCGAGCTATATATAATACTATAGCTTAGATATTAATATTTAATATATATTTAAACTTGCAATTAAGTTTATTTAAATTTATAATATTAGCTCTTTTTATTAAAAGTATTTATTATTACTACTAGGCTATCCTAAATATAAATCTTTTAATTAGCTAATTTTAAATTATATTATATATATATACTAGATTAGTAGTATTTTTTATCTATAGACTAGCCTATTCCCTAGAGTTCTATATTACTAATTTCTACGATTTAGCTATAATTTCTTCTTAACCTATTAGACTATAAAGTATACTAGCCTGATATTATACCTAGAAATAATAAGACTATTAGTCCTATATCCTATTTATTATATTAATCAAGGTATTAGTATTATAGGGGTGATTACTTAATACTAGCTAGTAAGACTTGATCTAAGGTTATAGTAGTTATATATAAGAGGAGAAGAGGTTATTCCTAACTATAGGCCTTAAAGGTTAAGCTTCTATAGTAGCTTAATCATTACGTGCTAAGGTTATATGATTATATATCCTAATACTAGTAAACTCTCTTTTATACCTAGATTACCTATTTAGGATAGATAGTAAGCAAGGTTCCTCTATATCTACTATTGCTAGTATAATATAAATCTTGCTTTACAAAATCGTACTATATAATGCATTGCCTAAAATTATATACCTGATACTTAATAAATAGTAGCTAATCAAATTCCTAAAACGTATAAACTTCTATTAGCATTTCTATAGTTATACTAGCAGCTATAACTAATAATAAACTAATAAGAAAGTATTCTTATAAGTACTTAGAATTGGTAGTAAAAGCTTATAAGATACGTTTTAGAATCGTCTTAAATAGGCCTAGACTATAGCTTTATATACGGCTCTATAGGTTTCTATATATCCTTCTTTACCTATCCTTTAATCTAAATCATAAAGGCATTCGTATTAATAAAGGTCCCTAGGGCCTTATTTAGGCTTGACTTTATCATAGCGTTTATTAGGTTATCTTATCTATTAATCTAGTAGATCTTATAGATCTCCTGATACTTATAGGATTTATAAAGTACTATAATATTAATTATAAGACGTTTCTCCTTTATTATCTTAAGCTTTATAAGATACTTGTATAGTAAATAGGAGTCTATATAGATAATCACTAGGACTATAGAAAGTCTAAGCTATATAGTAATGATCTTAAGAGTAGTACTAATTATAATAGCAATATCTACGCCTATTACTATTCTATAGATCTTAGATGCTAGAACGCTTCTTATAATACATTTGCTCTTAGTTAAACTCTAATAGATTAGATTGCTATTAATTATAAATCTATCCTCTTTTATTGCTTTATTTGTAATTATAATAACATATCTAAGCTAGGAATTTAAATCTTTATTATTTGCAAACGAGCTATTAATAAATATATAAAGTTTAATATTCCGTAGATCTAGTATAATATAGTTAAGGCCTTGATTAAGTTGCTATATCTACTATTTAAGGCGCTTATTAAGCTGTACTATATCTTCCCTACTAGGGTCTTAGTATTATACTACTACTAATAAATCAAACGTAGCCTCTAGCTAGCAAATTAAGGTAATATAAGCTTTATAAGCTTGCTACTAGATATAGATCTACTTGAAATCATTAGATTTAGTATTAATTAGATTAATCTTCTTCTCTTACTCCTTCTATTATAGTGAGATCCTGCTATCGCTTATAGTAAGCATATATTTATTAAAAATCATAAGAGCCTTTAGTATTAACTTCTTCTTAGGTTTCGCGCTTAATTTAGCCTTTACTAGCTTATCTTCCTTATGCTAGGCGAATGCATTATCTGCTAAGATGATTATATTATCTATCTATATCCTTATAATCCTAAATCGCTCTCTTATTATTATAATTAGGAAGTATAAGTTATATGTAGAGGTTATTATTATAAGTTTCTTCTTATAGTAAGAGTTATATATTACAAACTAGTAGGTTTCTGCCTTAGGTACTCTATATAGGGGTTTAATGACTCTAATAATAGTGTTTTTAGAGAATCGGTAATAAAACTAGTATGGTAAATATGTTAAGATAATTTGAGTTAGCTCTAATATTAATTGTATATAAGCTTAAGTAATATCATAAAGCTATAGCTCTAGCTTGCAATATCCTAAAAGCTTTCTTTCTAATAGGGTTAGGGCTATAATAATTCTCTAGCTCACTCTTTAGATTATTAGGGATTATATTAAAATAGCTTCTTTCCCTTAATTATTAAATCCTTAAATAATAAGCCTTAATTTCTTAAAAGGGGAGTCTATTACCTTTCCTTTAATCTTATTAATAACTTAAGAGTTGAAGATACGTACGTAGCTATAAATCGTAGCATTATAGGTTAAAAATTTAAAGACTCCTCTGCCTAGTAATCCTTTAAATTTATTATTATCTAAGGCTTTAAATAGTGCCCTAGGAGTAGTAATCTTACCTTCTCTTTATAGCTTATAAGAGAGTTTAAGATCAGCTACCTCCTTATAAGTAAGAAATACTATAGTAATAGTACCATTTAGGCCTATTATTATAGTGAAGTTGTAGTCTAGATTACTTATAAAATTAACGTTTTTAATTGCTTTTAGCTTGTTTTTAAAGCTTTTAAGGCGACCTCTGCCTTGTTTCTAGGGTTCTAAATGCTTAATCTAAAGCTTAAGTTAAGTCTCAAGCTAAGTCTCAAGTTAAGGCTTAAGATAAGGCCTACTTTTAAGAGCTATTATAATTACTCCTTAGTTAATATCATTGCTTTTATTATTAAAAAATTAGTAAATAGACGTAGATCTAAAACTTATAAGACCTACTAGCATTAGTATCTATATAATACAGTTTTCGCCTTTAATTCTAATAAGTTTAAATAGGCCTATCTATCTACACTTCTTATAATAGATACAAACGTCTAATTATAATAGAAGTAATAGTATAGTACTTATATTAAGGCTATTACAAGTTACTAGTACCTCTTAGACCTATCATTTAGCTTAAAGCTTTTATAACTCTTAGGTTACTTTCTAAATAGCTTTAGCTTATTAAATAATACTAGAGGAGAGGATTATATTCTCTATTATCTTAAGATATACTCTAAAGATAAGCAAAGTTAGGATAATCCTATTAGGGCTAGCTAAATCGTTAATAGCTTTTACTACTATTTGCAAGATTACTTCTTAAGATAAGTTATTACCTAATTCGTTATTAAGGATCTAGAAGACTTATTAAAGTAGCGTATAGTAGCGCTCTACCTTCCTAATGCTATTATACGATTCTATAGGCACTTTTTTAACTTATATTAATATCGCCTTTGCATTTTGCCTAAATTCTACTAAAGCAAAATTAGTACTAGTATTATAAATTACAAGATCTAGTAGTCTTTAATAGACGTTAATCTAGTATATTCTTAGAGTATCCTAGGCGTATTTTATAGATATGTTATCTAGAAATTAAGCTGCCTAGAAGGAGGTTACTATATTGATGACCTAAAGGACTACCTTACTATTAATATAGAGCATATTAATAATAATCTTAGAATTAAAGATTAGATTATCACTTAGTATAAACTTGAATCTACTAGAAGCTTTCTAATACATCTAGCATTAGTAGTAGTACTTTATGATAGTCTAAATAATTTCTAATTTAGGATTATAGCTAGCTTACTAGAGTACTTAAGACAATCAAGGCACTAATAGGTACCTAAATTATTAATGCAATTAGCGCAATTTAGTCTCTATAAGTAAACTCTATATAACGCTTTATTCTATATAATATAGTAGTATCTAAAAGTGTCCCTAATTACGTATAATTAGGATACATTAATCGCCTTAGACTAGTACGTTTTAGAGATTATTAAGTTAAACTTCTAAGTAGTCTATGTCTTAGATATATAGCAAAAATGGAGTAGTAGTAGGAACTATATAGAATGTAATTAGACTAATTAGAATTAGTATAATAATAGTACTTTTAGAGGTTGCTTTTCCTTTACTAAAACGAATACTATACTAGCCTACTATCAAATCATTAAGCTTAATACTTTAATCAAGCTTCTATAGGGCCTAGAATTAAGGTTTACTAATAGTAGATACTTTAAATACGCTACTATTAGGCATGATGCTCTAGAAAACATTAAAATTATAATAAGTCTTAAAAGTATATAATAACAAATCGTCAATCTTACTACTCTTATTAATAGGATATAGTTTAAATGCTTTGATAAGCGTTTTAGTAGGCGTTTTTATAAGCGTTTCGCTTAGTAATAAGCTTTCTAAGATAGTCTTAAGTTGCTTTCTAGTACTCTAATTAGTTAAGCAGATACTAGAGTTATTAGACTTCTCTAATATATCATACTTTATAAAAGCATAATACGCTAATTAGTTATTTAAAATCGCTACTGCTTAAAAGTAGTTATCTTTATTATACTTATTAAAGTAATGCTTACTAAAGTCTATATCGTCTTTAATATTAAGGTTGTTAATATCTTTTATAATACTACTAGGCTTATCTATAATACTATCAATACCTTCCTCCTCTACTAGGAAGCTCTAGTAGTAAGTAACTAATTAGGAATAGCTTTAATTAGAGAAAGGATTTTGCTCTTTAAACTTTACAAATGAAGCCTAGCGCTCCTCTACTAGGTGCTTTATAGACTAGTATCTAGGCTTCCTATAGACATAGTACTTCTTCTATGATAATAATAATAATAATAATAATCTATTATTACTTTAGAAAGGTCTACTTCTAAAGCTAGCTTTTAAGTTGTTACTACCTTGCTAGCCTCCTTTACTTCTATATTTATAGTCAAGGAAGTTATAATCATATAGATTAGTAATAGCAATATGACTATCTAATTTGAATTAATTAATTAAGACCTTTAATCATAGCAAATTGCTAATCGCTAACTTTAATTAACTATATACTACTTTAAAAGTACATCCTAGAGCTATAAGTATAAGGTTACATTTAGTAATTCTATAATATAATATAATCAGCTGATTCTAAATACTTATATCTTAGTAGTACTCTATAGGTAATACGATTTGTATTATCATAAGCTTTTTAAAGAGTATTTCTAGATACTAGGAAATAGATTTGCTAGTATTTATATATATAATACTTGCTAGTATTATTACTCCCTACTCTTTTATATAAAATTGCTATATTTCTTCCGTTTTAAAGTGATTCTTGATTAACTTTACTATTATATTAAAGTCGTAGCCTAGGCTAGAGACATATCTATAATAGTAGTCTTAAGCCTATCCTTTTAGTATTATTAGTATAGCTTTGCTATAGTAATTAATTAGAAGTCTAATATTATTATATGCTTTATAGAAGATTTAAAGCTTGTCTTATATAACCTTATAGATCTTGCTATTATACTTCTTATTATTAGTATAGAACCTAGCTAGATTTATAAGCTTTAATATAAGTTTATCTAGAATAATTTCTAGCTTTATACTAGGCTTAGATTATAAGAGATCTTTAGTACTAGTAACGTTTATAGGCGCTAGGTTGCCTCGATTTATTAGGTTCTAATTATTTTAAAGATTATAAGAAATAGTATAGTACTAGGTACTCTATTATTAATCGTATCTTCTTTAATTTCTACTAGCCTACTTATCTTCCTAAGCGCATTATTCTACTTTATCTTTATTAATAAGATATTATAAATTATGCTTATATAGAGCTTCTAGTATCTTAGCTCATTGCTACACTACTATAGTAGCCTATTAGGTTACTATATTAGTAGCTTTAGCTTACGTTTATAGCTACAAATTATACTTAATATTTCTAAGATACTAGGCCTTTAGGTTAAGAGGTTAAAGATTATCTACTAGAGTAGGTAAGAGAGCTTAACTAATAGATCCTCTACTAGTAATAGATCCTATAATTAAAGATATCTAGTAGGTTTCTTTATTAAAGTTAGGATTAAGGTAGGAATTAAAGACTTTACTTAAAGTAAATTGCTTTACAATCTCCTTTATAGGCTATAGTACTTGCTTCTCCTTTATAAGAATAGCAATTAGTCTAACTATAACTTTCTTATATCTTTCTATTATAACGTAAATCTTATATTAGTAGAAGAAGTTATAGAAATCCTCTACGATTTATACCTATCCTATTTAGAAGATATCTTATGTCTAGCTCGTAAAATCCTTCTTATATGCTACTTATAGTACCTAGTCTATGTATTGCTACTTCTTATAAAGTGTTATATAGTAGATAAAGGAAGTTGTAATTAATTTAAAGGAGATATTTTTAGGAATTCTAATATTAATTACTACCTCTTATATGTTTTTAGTAATCGCATTATTATACTACGCTAGCATAGCGATTATAGTTGCCATTATCGCATTTATATTATCATTTAGGTTTAATCTTACTATTAAACGTAAGTAAAGAGGGTCCCTTTTAAGAAGCAATTTAATAAAAGCGTATTAATTAGATTAAGGTTATTCTATATAATAGATGCTTTCTTTATAGACTATAAGCTACTAAAGGAAATGAAGATCTAACTCGTTTATTAGACTTAGAAACTCGTAGTTCTCTCTTTTAGTATAAAGCATAAATTGGTATTATGATAATTAGGATTTAGGCCTTTTTATAAGTCTCTCTCAAGTAGTACTACTTTCTCTATCTCTTTTAATTAAAGCCTTACTATTCTATAGTCATCTCTATAAGAAGAACTACTAATTAGTATTAGTATTATAGAGGTGATCACTTAATACTAGCTAGTAAAACTTGATCTAGGGTTATAATAGTTATATATAAGAAGAGAAGAGGTTATTCCTAACTATAGGCCTTGGAGGTTAAGCCTCTGCAGCAGCTTAGTCATCACGCGCTAAGGTCATGTGACCACATATCCCGACACAAGGTCTTTATAGTACTACTTTATAAATCCGTCTTTAATTATAAGTAAGTATTACATCTATGCCTAGTACTAATAGTTTTATATTAGGCGAGATCTACTAGTTTTATTATACTTTATATAAAACTATAAAGCGAACCTATAATATAGTATAAGTAGCTTAGCGTACTATAGAGCCAATTAGTACTATTATAGCAAATATACT
This sequence comes from Lachnellula occidentalis, assembly GCA_007821535.1. Lineage (NCBI taxonomy): Eukaryota > Fungi > Ascomycota > Leotiomycetes > Helotiales > Lachnaceae > Lachnellula > Lachnellula occidentalis. Next base: position 31,070 of record QGMI01000309.1, read on the forward strand.
AATTATTATTAGAAGAAAGTATAAAAGTATATACTTACCTTTTATTTAGATCTTAGGTATTATAATTGCTATGATATAATAGTATATACACTGTAGGCGCTATATATAAAGGGGATTATTTACCTCTTCTTTTATTTAAGATATAGTTAATCTCTAAAAAGTTATAATATTACTAGTTCTACTATCTACTTTATTCTACTATAGATCCTTATACTAATATATTCTATTATATTATCTTATATTTAAGATAGGTTTATCTATATATATCTTTTATAAATCTTTTACGTATTTTAATTGCTAGCCTATAGTTATTATTAGTAAGATAATTATTATTATCTTAAGTATATAAGTAGTATACTACTACTAAAGATTTAGAAAAGTCTAAATCCTAGACTTATACTTTACCTTAATATAAGGTTTAAAGTAGATATACCTATAACTTATACTTAGAGATTATAAAAGGATCCTATCTATTATACTAGCAATTACCTACTTTCCTATTCTTAGTTCTCTCTACTAACTTATCTTTTTTTTCTTATTAACTTTATTAAACTATTTTCTATCTTTATTAGTTAAACCTACTTTATTATACTTCTAAAGTTCTATACTAAATATATTAAACCTATTATTAATAATCTAGAATATATTTATTACTTTTATTATAAATATTCTATTAACTAGGAAGTTTTATGCCTTTAGCTATATCTTCTTATTATAGTAGAAGGTTTAGCTAGTAATAGCTATACTTGTATAATAGAAGAGGCTAATAATAATCTTAAGATACTCTAAGATACTACTAGAAGGGAGGCTTAAGCGTATAATACTATAAAGTATTTAAAGAAGAAGTAGCCTCCTATTAGTACTACTAAATAGAAGTTGAAATATATAGTTTTTACTATAAATAAGCTCTAAGAATCTATTTATAAATATAATTAGAAGATTACTAAATTAAGAGAGAATAAAGATATTAAAGTAAAGAAGCGCCTATCAGGTTATAGAAAGGCTATATAGTTAATACTTAATTCTTAAATAGTATTAACTTTAACTAATATATAGCTTTTCCTTCTAGATAAAGTTTATATAAAGGTTATTAGTATTATATAGTTTTACTAGTATAACTATTACTAGAGACTTAAGATATATGATTAGTATTATACTTTCCTTTAAGATACTACTATTATATTACTAATAAAAAGAGGCAATAAAGTAATATATATTAAATAATATCTCTACCTAGATCTTAGTTGATAGCTATAGATTAGAATCCTAGCTATAGGAAGTAGCAAGATCCCTATTACGCTTAACTACTTACTACGCTTAGGAAAGACTATTATAGATCTAATTCTTTAGATTAATAAGATAAAACTATATAAGAAGGCAACTATTATAGCTTTTATAATTCCTATCTACTATCTTAATAATAATAAAGCCTCTACTTCTACTTCTACTAAAAAGTATATATATTCTAACTTAATTAATATTAATAGTTCTAGTACTAGTACTTTAGATTATTAGAGTCCCTTTATTAATACGCTTATAACTCTAATACTAATTTAAGTTAAGTAGAAGGAAGTAGTAAGGCTAGAGATAATAGTTATTAAAGAAAATTATACCTAGTAGCTCTAAGAATTATAAGTAAAGTAGGAAAAGGTAGATCTACTAGTAGTAAAATATACGTCCTTATAAGAAGTCTAACTAGCTAGTAGTAAATAATCCTATTCACCTATTAAGGATTTAGAGACCTTACTAGTTTTTATTAAAAATCTAACTAGACTAGAAGATAGATTCTAGTATCTAGATAGATCCTAGGTAGTAGATAGATCTTAGGTAAGAGATAGATCCTAGGTAGAAGATAAAGGTAATAGATTATAAGAAGTAAAATTGATTAAAGGTATAACAATTTATATAAAGGATTATATAAGGATTTATAATTATAAGTAGACTTTATTCTAGATATAATATATTAGTACTTTAGTATTTTACTTTTAGTTTATATATTTATCATATTATATTTCTCTATTATACTTTAGACTAATCTTAATTTACTAGATAAAGCTAAACCTTAGTTTATTTATATATCTAGGTTTAAAAGATATAATATTCCTTTAGAAAACTTACTATAGGATAGAAAGCTTTAAAGAGCGACTATAATATTTCTTTAAGCTATAGTAGATAATAAAAAAGAGGAAATAGAAGAGGCTATCTATACTAGAATATATAAGAATATACTTTCTAATACTAAGTCTATAGAAAGTATCTTCTAGTATTATAAGTTTACTTAGTAGATATATTAGTATAACTATAGCTTTTACTTTAATGCTAAGTATTAAAAGAAGTTAGTTTAAGGAAATTATTCTATATAATACCTAATATACTCTAATTTAGCTAGTACTCTATATACTTGAAGGATTATCTAGTAGGTATACTAAAGGATTCCCTATAGACTAGATAAGAGATAATAGTAAAAATAGATAAAGATTGATAATTAGATAGGTAGTATAAGAAGGAAGAGTATCTTAATAGTATTATAATTATAATTACTTCTTAAAAGTAGAACCTATAGCTTAAGAAAACTAAGGCATAATATTAAGTATAAGAGAAGGTACTAGAAAGATAGTTCTATAAGGTAAAGATAAAGTACTAGTAGATGATAATAATACTAGCATATAAGGCAATTATATAAGATAAAGTTTAAAAAGATAAAGAGGTATTATAAGAAGTTTTATATTAATAGTAAGATAGAAAGAAGTTTAAGTATAACTATACTTTTAAAGGCTAGGAAGATAACCTATTATAAAACTATATTTATAAAATGAAATATATAATAATATATCAAATGATAGATACTAGACCTATATAGTTATTATTAACTAAGACTAGACTTTTACTATAAAAGTATAATATATTCTTATTTATACTTTAGACTTATATATAATATACGCTTTCTAGAATAAATATTTGATTTATAGTTCTAAATATACTTTAAATAGTATAACCTAAAGCTTATAGTATATCTTATAGTTAATTTTAAACTAGATTAAAATAGAATTTATAAGTATAGCTATAAAGCCTATCTATTAATTAAAGACTATAAGGTAGAATATAATAAAAGAGCTTTTAAAGCTTAATTCTAAGATTATATTAGATATCTAATATATTATTATATATCTAATATCTACTATATCTAGGTATCTTAGATTAATTAGATAATGATTATAAGAAATATTACTTTTAATAAAAAGATATTTTACTTCTCTTTTATTAAATACTAGAATAGCTAATTAGTTAAAGTGCTTTTTTAAATTATTATTAATCATTTTAAAGAGAATTATAATATACTTTAGAATACTAAAAAAATAATTAAAACTATTAGACTTATTAAAAAGAGCTTTATTATATAAATAAAGTATTTAGATATACTTATAAAAAAACCTTAATAGAGAGATCTTAATTATAGAATATTCTATTTGACTTTTTAGCCTAAAAATACTTTTAAACTAGAATGTATAATATAGAAATAAAGTAATACTATTAATACTTTTAAGAGAAGTAATAGATTAGGTGATAATAAAAGGATATTATTACTAGATCAAGTATAAGATTAAGCCTAGTAGAATTAATAATTTAGTTAGACCTAGGTTCTATAATATTATATAAGTTAATAGATCTTTCTAATAACTTTTTTATAGCTTTTATTAGTAACACATATATTGTATCTAAGTGATTACTTCTTATACTAGCTTGTAGCTACTATAAGACCTGATTCTATTCTATTACTTATATTATATATAATATCTAGCTAGTAGTATAGATTATAATGCTTAGAGGTTAGGCCTCCAAGCTTACGTAATCCACGCTAAGTCACCTGACATAAAGTGGGTCCTAATATATCCTGATACTAGCAACTTCTCTCTTTGTTATCAAATTGCTTTATTAGGACATTACTCTATCTTACTTACTATTGCCTATATAATATAGGCCTTACTATTGCATTATACTAAAATGACTATAGGTACTACATTAAGTAATGCAGCTAGATAAATATAGGTATCTTATATAAATTAGGCAAAGAAATAAGAAAGTAGATCTATAGCTTAAAAGCTTAGATCTAGGAAGCTAATAGTAATCTAGGTAATAACTTAAATCTAATAAGAAACTAATAAGAAAGCATTCTTAGAATGCTTAGATTCTATTATAAAATACTTAAAAGATATATTTTAGATCTATCCTAAATAAGCCTAGCTTGCCCTTTCTATATCTCTTGCCTAGCTTTTAGTTTAAATCGCAAGTATCTTTACTCTCTACCTATAGCTCTATAGTATATTAAATTATAGGTTATATAGCTAGATCTATAGTAGAGGAGTATAGATACTTTATTAGAATATAGCTATTAATCTACTACTTTATAGCATAGTATATAAAGGCATTTAAAGTAGGTACTACTAAGATGTAAAGATATTTAGACTTAGGGTTTATAGTAGTATCTATAGAATAATAAGGAATTACTAAGATTGCTATATATAGGAAATATGATACTAGAAAGCTTATAGTATAGCTAGTTGCTTGATAATCTAAGAAGCTTTTAATGCTAGTAGAAAAGATCTATCCTAGAATAGATCTAGATTTATAATACTACTTCTATTAATAGTATTTACTAAATTTTCTATAATTAACTAGCCGTTTTTAATAATATAAATGCTATTTGCTTATAGGAAGTCTTATAGCTTTTAAAGAGCTTTTAGGCTTATAGTATAGAATTTCTCTTTTAGCTAATTCTTAAATTAGTCTCTAAATTTAAACTAAAGCTTTCTTTTAGTATAGTTATTCTCTTTCTAATATAGTATATAGTAAATAATATACTTATTTATCTACTTTCTTATATTATAAATATATTACTATCTTTATATTTTCTTATTAATCTTAAAGCTTAAGATACGTTCTAGTATAAGTAATATCTCCTCTTTATTACTAAATCCATATCTAAATAACATCCTTACAAAGGGTTATTAGGCTAGCCTGCTTATATAAGGCTTTTTAGTAGTATTAAAGCTTTGTAGATATGTTTTTTAAAAGGGATTTAATAGTATTAAGATTCTATAAACGTGTTTTAAAAGGGATTTAGTAGTATTAAGGCTTTGCTAAACCTATAAGGGATTATTAGCTTATTATACTTCTAGGGAAGCTTAAATTGTTATAAGATTAATAGATTAATTAATCTATTACTTCTAAGAAAGCTGTAATTATTATAGAATAAGAAGAAAACGTAGATATTCTATAAATTAAGATTTATATATTATTATAAGGCAAATCGTAAAAACTTTATATTTTAAAGGAAATGTAAATCCTTAGTAGTTAAACAAGTTGCTCTAAGCTATAGGTATAAACTAGAGCTAAAATAGAAGAAGTTATAATACTTATAAGAAAGGTTAAGATTTAAAGTATAGGCGTAGACTATTACTTTAAAATAAGAAGATTTAGAGGTAAGGGAGTACTGCTTGCTAGTACTTAATTAAGAGGTATAAGTAGTAAGCATTTAGTAATGTTTTTAATATAATTCAATCTTATATTTAGTTATAACTTCTAGTATAGTTCTTTAAATCTTTATAAATATCATTATTCTATATAATAGACATAAATCTAATAATCTAAAGCTTAGTTATTATTTCTATTAATAGTTCCTAGCACTTAGTTTTAACTATTATTATAGTTTAGATCCTTAGAGAAGCTTTAAGGCATAGTTGTAACTACTATTAACTTAAAAAGGATTTAGTTTTTACTTTTAATTCTTATTACTACTAGATGCTTTAAGTATTTAGTTTAGACTTCTAATAATATTACTAGACTTTTATTCTCTTTTAGTATAAGGTAAAAGATGCTTAATTATAACTACTAGTTTCTTTACCTTTTAAGGTACTTTAAATATATAGTTTTAACTCCTAATACTTATTATAATCTTAGGCTTTTTATTTCTTCTAATTAAAACTTAGCTATCTATAACTAATCTTATAAGATTAATTATTAATTAGTATTAGTAATATAGGTATCACATCTAAGTGATTACTTCTCATACTAGCTTGTAGCTATTATAAGACCTGATTCTATTTTATTACTTATATTATATATAATATCTAGCTAGTAATATAGATTGTAATACTTAGAGGTTAGGCCTCTAAGCTTACGTAATCTACGCTAAGTCACCTGACATAAAGTGGGTCCTAATATGTCCTGACATATTAGTAATATAGGTATTACATCTAAGTGATTACTTCTTATACTAGCTTATAGCTACTATAGGATCTGATTTTATTCTATTACTTATATTATATATGATATCTAGCTAGTAGTATGGATTGCAATACTTAGAGGTTAGGCCTCCAAGCTTACGTAATCCACGCTAAGTCACCTGACATAAAGTGGGTCCTAATATGTCCTAATAGCTTTAATATATAGATTAACTTTATAGATTATAATTTATAGTTATTTACTTAATTTATATTATTTTAAATTTTAATTACTTAGTCTATACTATTTAATATATTTATTACTTAATCTATATACTTTCCTATTAAATTTAATTACTTAATCTATACTATTTCTATTAATCTATTTTAATTTTATTTTTATAATATATTACT
>QGMI01000310.1:0-37679 GCA_007821535.1 Lachnellula occidentalis
GGCAGATAGTCGACTTTTATGCTAGTTTTTAGCGCTCTTTGGATTTTGACTTTAATCAAAAGCACCTTCAAGCTGCTTTGACTCAAAATCGTGCATTGACGTTTTTTGTATGCAGCCAAAATCTTCACTTTGGATCAAAATCTCTTTGAGTCAAGCAGTGTCTAGTGTTTTTTATTTTGGGTCACAGAAATCTAGGATTTTGGGTCAAAAAAGTGAACCAGACAGGCCCTTACTTCAATGCACTTCGCTTGGCGCCGCGCCAAGGGCTGCGGGTCTTTCCCCTTTTTAGCTATTTTTGCCTTATTCGGGAGTCACTACCCCCAATCTTGTACTAAATGGAATGTGTATGTAGGTGTATTATATGGGTGCTATAATAGGTGTTCACTAATAGGTGCAGAAGTATAAGAGGTTTGAACGATACTTCCACTCTCGTTTTTAATATTTTGAACTGTGCTTTTTCTCACTCTAAAAGCTTGTCCCCTGGTCTTTCAACACCTACTTTAGCGCCAAATTAAATGCATACTCTGCTTAACCGCTATATATAATATATTTTAGTGTTATCGTTGATAAAGTTATAGATACTGTCACGTCAATAATACGTTGTGAATCGATGCACTAAGAGCTCGCTTATGTACGTGGTCCGTGCTATTCCCAACTTCGTGCTTTTACATTTCTAGCTTTTCTCTTCGTAGTCGTCTTAGTCAATACAACCCTGATATTGAGAAGGTATGAGCTGTTCTACCCAATGGATAGCACTCGTTCTCTTATTTTAGTAAAATGTGTTCTACATCACAATACTTCGTTTGATTAGAAATACCCAATTGCACAATATTATGTTCTCAGATCAAGTACCTGCTTGGTATTATAATGACAGTTATACTGCAGGAATTCGAGGTATTCCAGGAACGCTTCTTGAGGTAAAGATGGCTGCCCCACTTGCATCTCAATAGAACCGACCTGGTCAAATCTCTTCAAACTACAAATTTCCGCCTCTAGTTCTCATATTCACAAATTTGGCTCAAGAAGATGCCCGACCTCTTGTTTCATACGGCAGCAGCATGAAAACAAAACCAGCTACAACAAACAAGGCCGCTGATATCCAAATCGGCGCATCTGTGTCAAGCCCAACATAAGCCGCAATGATAGGGGCCATCAAACCAGAAAGCCTGATGAACAAAGCTACTAACCCATCACCAGTTCCTCTGATGGGAGCTGGGGAAAGTTCCGGGGTGTACGAGTATAAAAGGCCGTAGACAAGGTTTTGGAAAAATGCAACGGCACACGAGAATCCGAGGACAGCCGACTGTGTTGTTGCTTGAGTATACAGAAACAGGAAGCCCCCGGTACAGATGCAGGCAATGGTTCCTGTTCCTTTCCGACCCATGTAACGCATATCAATGGTGAAGCTACCGATGATAGATGCTGGAATAACACACACAGCCTGGATGGCATAGTTCCGGTATGTTGTGTCGATTGAACTGGATCCTGACTTTAGTCCTTTGTTTTCCAGGTATATCGGAATGAAAGAGTTATAGAGCGGATATGCCATGCCAATCATGCACCAGAGAAGTATCATGAGTGTCGTGGAGTATGCAATTTTCGGGGTGTTGAAGAGTCCCTTGAGTTTGGCAGGCTTTAGAACATCAAGCTTTCTCCTCTTGATTGCTTGATCGGCGGTTTCTTGGGTAGAAGAGTGTCCAGATGCTTCAAGCTGGGCGTCGAGCTCCTGGAAGTGTTCTAGGGTGAGCCAGGTTGTCTTCCCATTATACGCTGCGATCTCTTCGATAACTTGGACTACTTTTGCGTCCTGTCGCTTGCCGAGAAGGTATTTTGGGGTCTCATGCATCCGAAACATGAATCGTAGGAGACTTATAACGAGGGTGAGTCCTCCAAATGTCCAAGGCAGTAACGCCATCCCATGTTGTCTTTGTAAAAACATTCACCGGTTTTTGTAGTAGCAGGGCATGAAAAATTGGCAACCAGTGGCTTATCAAACTTTAGCCGTTGTTACAAAGGATTGCCTGTCGCTGGTCGCTACTCACCAACCAATTAAAACGGCCACAGACTGACCGAGTGACCAAACTGCAGATTGCATAGTAAGCAAATATGAATGAGTTGCGGGAATGAACTCCAAGAAGATAGCGCTGTCGACCGGCTGGTTTTCCCAGTAGCGAGACCGATGAATGCGCACATAGTAGTTAGGGCCGTAAAATTCGGCATGCCACCACCCACCAAGCCTGCCACCGACGAAAGAATCAAAGCCGAATTGAAAGCAAGCTTTCTTCCAATAAAATCGGCACTAACAGGCCAGAGTTTTGAGCCAACCACCAAGCCTGCGTACTTCCCGACTGTGAGAAACGCAATCCTTTTGACAACAAATTCTCTCTTGACTAGCGGGCTGATGGGAGTAACTGCCTGGAGCCAAAACTATTTATTGTGTGAGCTTGATGTTTGTGTGCATCTCGGAACTGGGCCACTTGCATTGTCAACAAACCAACCAAATCCAGTAAGAACGAAAAGTGTCCATTGATATTTGCCCATTCCTAGATCTAGCATGGCTTGATTAAGAAGAACAATCTTCAACTCATAAGCTGTATCAGTTCCTGGCTGCACGGTGGTAATGTCGATGACCTTTCCAGCCCGGTTGCGGTAGCTGACATCACCCTTTTCAACAGCGTCAAATGTTTCGGACATAGGTTTGCTGTCCTGGAGCTTCGAATCTCCTGGAACAGATTGGATACTCATGGCGACTACTGGTTATGATGAGTCTCGGGATTGACATAAAGAGGAGGGTTGATTTCTGGAGGTTAAAGAATTGAGAACTGTGCTGGATGGGCTGGAATAAGTAGTCTTTTTGTCTAGAGGACATTGATAATGCAGGGATAAGGACTGTGAATTTTACATCAAGCAGATAGCAAGATAGAACTACCAAATGACCATCGTATCTATCGCGCATGCTAGGAAGATATCAACAACAATGTAGTTTGAAGTTCCAGTGTAAACAGTATAGGCGGTGCGCTTCAGATAACAGTCGAGGCTTTCTGGCGGCTGGAATGGTATAAAGGAGGCTTAGTGGCTAAGATAGATCACAGTGTTTTACGGCCGTCTCCACAAAATAAGAAGCTTCGCGGGGCATAGGGAAAGCAGGCCCGGTTTATAATATGCTAGGTGTCATGGAACCGCGCTTTCTGTTTCTAGCAAGATCAGGAGTTCCTTATTGGCGTTTGTGTATAAAAGGCCGTAAGATACCGTAGGAGTAAAGGGACGCCCTCGCGGCAAGAATGGTACGAAAGAGGCTTAGTGCAGATACCCCATTTTCGGAGACGATAGGAGACGCTTGCATAAGCGAGGGCTGGGGTAGCGCGTTTCTCCCCTTTCACTAGTGCCTTTCTTCTCAGATAAGCTCCTTATTTGACGACGTGTAGGATTTGTATTGATAGTATACTAAAGCAACTAGTTTACACGGAAACCAAAATACCTGAGGGTGGTCCCTTGGTTTAGGGGTTTTTTAAATCTAAGTCATGTTTTGCTAAATCTAAGTTTAAAAACTAAGTTCTCCGGTCTCGTAGCAGTATCAATATAGACTCTGCTACTACATTAATAGCTTCCCCTCTAAAGTAGAGACCTTTAACCTTATTATCTCCTACCTTGCTATTGCTGCCTGCCTACCTTACTACTACCTTACTGCTGCTACTGCTATCGCTATTACTTCCTTACCTAGGTAGACATCTATATTCGAGCGATAGCCCTATTCCTGTATTAAGCAAGAAGCACCTATAGTGAGCCAAATGCAGGTACTACCTAAAGGAAGCAGCCTAAAAGGGAAGAAGCAAATTGGTTTAGGGTAGAAGAGGGGGTAGTAGGGTTAATAATTCCTAGCTAGACTTTTACTAGGATTTATAGAATATAGCTATTCAAATTAAGTATATCCTCACATCCTATAATATATACTATAGTGAGCATATAAGAAAATACACTAGCGCTAAGTAGTAGTGAAGTTGGCGGCAGCAAGGTAGGCGATAGTAAGGTTGCTAGCAGAGTACTTACTATGATTCTAAATAGAATCTATATTTAGAATGCGAGACCGGAGAACTTAGATTTTAAACTTAGATTTAGCAAAACATGACTTATATTTAAAAAACCCCTTGGTTTAAATAGGCCGCCTTTCAGGGAAGATGTGATTGTTTCATAGGTACCCAAATTTGCATCAGTGGGCCTGCTTTTCCAATCACCGGATCGCTGATTGGTAGTAGAACCTTACCCACTTCTTCCGTAAGTTCCGTAACCCGGTCGCTATCCTTGCAGTACTCATTTTTCTACTTTGGAGATCCCTTCTCAACCATCAGCTTGCTTACTTCACCGCGGAATTTAACTCAATGAACAATTACTTACCTCGGGATACAGACCAGTGTAGCTATAGTCTGCATCGTTATCTATGGAGCAGTCTGCGACTCCCGCCGGCAAGATAATGACATCACCCGGTTTCAATTCTGTCGAAACTGAACAAACTGAACGCTCTTCGTCGTTATCGAGTGGACCGCGTCCAATAAGTAAAGTTGAATGCCCTTGTAAGACCCCTAATTCTTATCAAATTCGTATTAATTGCAGGTTAACCAGGTAGGTTTACCGTAGCATTCATGTGTATTGGGATGAAAGTGATGCCTAGGCACTGCTCCCCACGTTCCCTTGCACTTTGGTCAGTATCAAAGAAGAAGACCAAAAGGTGAGTTTACCTTGTTCGTCCAATGGTTCTTTCCCAACATCTCTTGGGCACTTATCTCTGTATGTGGCTGCGGTAGCACATTGCGGTAAATGAGCACAGGAAGTCTATTGTTTGGGACAAAACGAGTCTGCTGGAGATAATAAATCTCTGGCTGGACAGCCATGTTCAAGATATCCAAACGGTGTGTTTGCGCTCTCACAAGGAATCAACTATCGCTTTATAAATAAGCTAGTATTACCGCATGCGCTTTAAATATCTCACATTAGGCAGCCGGGAAACCCACCCTATACCAGAACTTACTAGTTGGAATTTCTATTGCATGATGTCGAGCTACACATTCTTATCTGTTTTGGGTTATTCTAGGCACCTTATGACTACCCTTTACGAAGTCGCTTTACAATCTTGTTTAAGTCCCCTTCTTAAAAGTTTAGAAGCCAAAGCAATACTACCTACTATAGCACATGATTTTCAACTTCGAACCAACTGCCCAACCGCCGCCATGCCATCAATAATCCAAGAGATCCCTTCGCAGGGACTTATTCCAGAGGACCTTAAGAACATACAGCCATTTTCAAAGCCATTGTTCAATCCTGTCACACACCTTGCCTATCAACGGCCGGAAAAGGTCGTCTTACTTAAAGACATCCATCTTCCAGATTCACAAATCTCCCCAGTGGCATCATCAGTTCCATTTCCACTCCTATCTTCCGAAGCTATTAAGCAACATAGGAAAGAGCTCCTTTCCAAGGATGTACTCGAGAACTGTCTCTACGCCACTCGCCCTGGATCGGTTCAACTTCGAGGCATGGCGCCACGGTATGCACCATTTATTCATGCGTTCTGGACATCTCCTCAAGTGCTTGATATCGTGAGCAGCATTGCGGGCGTAGATCTGGTGCCTGTCATGAACTACGAGATCTGCCATACCAATGTTCAGCTGGGTCCCGGCGGCATTAGAGCTTTAAAGGATACTCCTGTCTGGCCAGCTGAAGAATCCTAAGAACACAAAGATATATTCAACAAAAGAACAACAGAGATGGAGCCTCAGGAGATTTCGCAACCTATCGTTCCCTGGCATCGCGACTCTCATCCATTTGTTTGCGTGGTAATGCTCTCCAATGCGGAGTACATGCTTGATGGAGAAACGGGACTCATGAGTGGCGATGGTACTATTACCAAAGTCCGGTCGCCTCAATGCGTAAAAAGATCACTCAAGTGGTTGAGTGTAAATGCTAAGAAATATTGTACCATAGGGACATGCGGTTGTTTTACAAGGTCGTTCTGTATCACACATTGCCATCCCAGGAGGCAATATGGCAGAGCGTATTACCATTGTCTGCTCTTTCCGACCACGCGATCCCAGACTTTTCGACAGCAGCACCAACATGAACATTAGAAACAAGTCCCTGGTTCCAGAATTGAACTATCAGTGGACCACGTACCGCCTTCAACTACTGAGTGAGCGGTTTGCCATTCTTTCTGATGACCTCAAGACACGTTACAAACAAACGTGTGAAGACACCGACTTGGAGGGGAAGCTTGGCGCTTGTGAGACCGAGACGATCAATGCTGAAGAGCTTTCGGTGTGGATGAAGACCCAGATGAAGTATATGGAGCAGACGTTGCATGAGATGAGACCCTTGACAGCTGAAGATGGGGTCATTTCCAATGTTGGGGATGAGGTTGTTTGATTTGTTAGGTTTCACGAGCCGTGGGGTGGTCTAGAGTAGAGCAACCCACTTTGATGGTCTTCCTTAATCTTTAAACTTTGATTAGGGGTAGTAAAGTAATCAAGAGATAGAGAATACGAGTATTTTTCTTAGAGCCAGCATGCAATAGTCTCTTCTAACATGTCACAGGACAGTAGTGTCACGTGTGTGAATCACATGATTCGCCCCCCTTTGATTCACAATCAGAGAGTCGGGATCGACTTTTGACGTGACTTAGGTCGTGCCTTTATAAGTTGATTAGTATAAAACAAAGTCCTCCCCTAGACCCTCTTCTCTCCTCAGTTTAGTATTCTCGTTCTTAAAGAAGCTCGATACTAGCAGAATCTTCTACTCTTTCTGACCCATTTTTTGACCCATTTTTTTTGGTTTCTAGGTAGCTGTGATACATAGAACCGCTGTAGAGCTTGTTACTATTTAGTAGAGGCTATCAGATACGAACATCCCGAATTGAAGCACATATTAACCGGCGCCCGCTGAAGTGGTATGAATATGAACAGTCAGTTTTTCATAGGCAAAAGTCTGTTTTCACTGCAAAGTCAGCTAACTATGCTTTATATTCTTTTCATCAACCGAAACATTATGATAATACAAACTAAACATAATTTTGAGATGATAGACTGTTTTACATCACCTATCTAGTATAATTGATCTCACAGACTGACTTATTATTAGTTGAAGTAGAAGATAAAAATGTCTGCGGGCCTCAAGTAGCGCGTACTATAGCTTATACAGTATAAGAGGTATATATATGCGTATCAGATGAGAATACTTCCTTTGTTTGGTTTACTTTTCAGTTAGCTTCTCCTAGCCCACGGACCATAATGGAGAGGAAGATTTTCGATTCAAAAAAACTCCTATCTCTATTGATTGTATTCACGAAGTGCCTCGGCAGAGAAATCAGGAGACCCATAAGGAGAGACCAACAGCCAAATCGAAAGACACCGCATTCGCTCATAGTAAGCTCTTCATAAACGACCTTTTCAGTTCATAGAGTGTTTCAGATGGTGACGGAAGATTGCTTTGCGCGGAACCATTTACTGCGACAATAATGAGCGTACTCCCGTTGGAGGCCTGACAGGCTTTTTCGAGACCTTCCATATCGTCGACAAAGAATTTCTGCTCGTAAGGTAATCCTCGGGCTAAGGCAACCAGATTTTCTCTTCTTATGGTCACAGGATGATTTCCGGTCGAGGCATAGACTCCGTTGTAGATGACAATATGGATGATGTTTGGCGGTGAGATGCCTGCCAAAAGCGCGGTATTTCCAGCATGCATGAGGAAGGATCCTTCTCCGTCGATGCAAAAGATCCGACCTGAGGTGAACCCCATGCTCACGCCATAGCTAAGTGCATAGACGTGACCCATTGCTCCGATGCAGAAAAAGTTCCGTGCGATGGATTGATTCATCTTCTTGCGGATCATGTAATACTCGCGGCTGTTGCCGCCAAGCGACGAGACCGACACGTCGCCTTGGGCCATCTGGCTAAGCAGACAGCGAATAGCACCTTCGCGAGAGAGTGGAAGTTGCGTCGGAGCCCATGAAATCCATTCCTTGAGCCCAGGGTAGCTGACCGTAATCGAAAGAGGAAATTTTGGCGGCTCGTCGACCTCGTACTCTGCGAATGTGTCTCGTGGTGCAACCAGTGCGACAGGCGTCTTATCCTGAACCGATTTTGCGAGTAGACGCGCGATAGCATCCTTCGCCTTGTGTATACAAGATGGAATCTTCTCATAAGGAATGTCGTTCGCCTGCAGATTGCCGAACATACGTGGCCCGACAAGAGCATCCTGCAGCTCCTCTTTGCCGGAATCACCACGCCATCCTATAAAAAGTAGCATAGGAATACCGAACACCTCTTTGGCAGCAATCGATTGTAGCGGATTTAGAGCGTTGGCTAATCCAGAGTTCTGCATGTACACCATTGCAATACGGCCCGTGGACAAATGATAGCCGGCGGCAAGTGCGACGGCGGCCCCTTCGTTGGCGGTGACGATGTGTTCTGAGACGGGCTTTGTAGCAGAGAAATAGGTCAATAGGCCGCTCAAATTTGTGTCTGGTACACCAAAAGCAGCGTTGATACCGTTAGGCTGGAGTACCACATCGTCGAATCGTTTGGGATCAAAATGCATGATGAATATTAGGCATAAACGGGGCAGAAAGACTTTCAATTTATGATAATCGACAGAGGAAAGTCTCAAGTTAGCAGACAAGGACGGGGCCACTTTCTTTGCCGTTAGCAAGTGCTTTGCCTGATCTCTTTATACCAGGAAGATAGCGCCGCCCCAACGACCTTGAAGTCAGGCATCTGCATCAGAATGAAACTTTTCCCGGATTTAACCTCTCAAAGTGTCTCGGCAGCTCGCAAAAGCTATTATCCTACAGCCGGCACATTGAAATGTAAGATATCTTTGATCTGTGCAACATCTGAATGCAAAGATGCATTCCCTCTGTTTTCGGTGCGAACTTATCATATTGGCAAGCACCTTTTGTGGGACTAGGGGCCTCTTTCGCTTCTGGAGCCGTCTCTTCTGGAATCCTATTCGTCAGATCTGTTGCTGCTTGAAGATTTGAAGCTTATCGCCACAGGCAACCCTAAGTCGTCACCGAAAATGTGAGTGATCCTGGTACAGCGGAATACCTGGAGTGGTACAGGCGAGGACAAAGCAGGAGACAGAAGCTTTGTGGAAAAGTCTGATTTTAAGACTCTGATGCCAAATACGGATCTGGTGTACGACAGCACGACAGGGAACGACTTCAAGACCAATTTAGGCATGGCAAGATAATGCATGTCATTTCGGTCTCACTCAGGGCAAGTTGCTACAGTAACGAAAGAACTGCGGGATAGCGTTGCCGTCACTAAAGTCGTGGAGGGACAAAGTGTGCCAAACCCAGCCAGGCCAGCCTGGTCACAAATTGCGGCCTCACGGAAATGTATAGTAAATCGGCTTCATTGTGCAATATATATATCCGTCCTAGTCAACGATGGATAATGGAAATTGCTACTTTTCATTGTTTCAAGATATGTACTACCTGATCCAATTTTGCTGTGAACGCCTTCACCTCGTCCACGGTATTGTAATGGACCAAGCTTATCCGCATAATACCATCATCTGCCAGTCCAAGAACATCGTGGACGGTACGTGGAGACCAGCAATCACCAGTGATGAGTCGAAAATTTGAGGTTTCATGAATCTCTTCCGCAACCTTGTCAGACGCGACTCCAATCACGGAAAAGCTGATCAATGAAACACGAATCTTCGCATCTGCTGTTTGCGACCCATATACAGTGTACAGGTCCGGATGAGCCGTCAAGTATTCGAGCAGGTGTGCTGTGATGAGCTCCTCGTGGGAAATAAGAGAATCCCAGCCAACTTCGTCGACGAGGTAATTGATAATGGGGACCACGCCATGTTCGAACTCAAGGCAGCTATTACCAAGGCCCAACCTCACGTGTAGAGCGGTGGGTTCAAAGAAGTAGTGGTTGAGACTAGTCAAGTAGCGTTGCTGCACCCTTCGTCGAGCATAGATCTGTGCGATATGAGGGCCAAACACCTTATACCAGCTAAAAACGTAGAAGTCGACACCCAATTCTTTCACGTCGATGGGGCGATGGGGAGCCCAGGCAACCCCGTCCACGGATATCAAGGCCCCAGGGATCGTATGGACAAGATCTGCAATCTCTTTGATAGGTTCAATGGTTCCAGTAATGTTTGAGACGTGCCCGCAGCATACAAGTGTGGTTTTTGAGGAAAGGAGAGGGCGAAGTGTCTCTAAGGTCAGCTTGGGATCTCTGTTGTTTCCCATGCCCCCGGCTGGCGTCCACCACCGAATGGAGATACCTAGACTTTTTGCCAAGGCAACCCACGCAGTCACGCCAGCTTCATGGCAAAGAACAGATACAATCATTTCTGAGTCTGCATTAAGGTTTGGACGAAGAGAGTTAGTCAGGGTTCGTAGAAGGCCCGTCGTGGAAGGTCCAAAAGCTTCAATCATAAAAGTGATTAGCAACAGGAAGCAGATAGTTCCAAGTGCCAAGTGAGCCTTACCTATTTCGTCGGGGTCGGCATTCATGAATGAAGCCATTTTCGCGTAGTGAGCCACACGCTGCTTGACGTCGATGTTGCTCTTTGAGTCCAGACCACGTAGGTTCAGATGGGGAGCTGACATGGTACGAGTGATGCTATTTATTCATCAGTTGTTGATTGATGTTTAGAGTTCTGAGAAGATCCTACCTCTCAATGGCCCCTTTGTAGACCAGAGCACCGGAGCCATTGTTGAAACAGACGGAACCTTCATCAAGGCCTGGGAATTGTTTCCGAACAGCGTTGATGTCGAGATCGTGAAGGGGTTGGCTGATAGTCATGATTGAAAGAAGGATGCATGTCAAAAGGTTGTATGAAAGGAGGCCTGAAATTATTATAGTGCAGTGTACCTCTTCGGTCTTGTACCATCTAGAAAGAAATTAGAATGACGTTATAATTGTTCGAGATTTGAGGAGTTTTAGGAGCGAGACATTTCCCACGGATGTATAGTTGGACAGTTAAACTTTAAAAAAAAAGCAAATAACGCTCAATGAGAGACATAAAAGCAGGTAAGTATTCCACTCTACTGAAAGTGACCGACAGCTTCACACAAAGCGCTCCACTTTCCGTGCTTAGCCTCGAGTGTCATGATCAGAGACTGCCCTGAAGTTTCGTGAAGGCGTCTTTATTAGACCCGCCAAAGCAAAAGTAAGGTTCGCTTCAGCTTGCTGCCCCAGATAGATCTGAATTTCTTCCAGATTTCATGCATAAGTGGGTTTGGTAAGGCTATAAGCGCCGATAGCCCATCTCTAGACCTTAAACACCATGCAGTGGGGAAGATTATCGTGGTTTTGGTGCTACTATCGATCATTTCGTTGGTGGCGGCAAGAGCTGCTTCAGCTGCCACTGCATCACTTTCGGAGTATCACGAATTTGGGACCACAATTCGAAATCCCATAAAGAAATACGGCCGCCAAGTCTTATAGATGTTTCCCTCGAGGAGATAATGCTCCGGGAGTTTCGATGTCGGAAAGGGTCCCCTAGAGCGTGATACATTAGCGTGTACGCTAATATACTACTCGGGTGCATTTATAGTTAGGTAATATACTCTCTATAACTACCAGGTACTACCTAGGCAACGCTAAGATATCTATTAGCTGCATTGCAACTCAATTCATTATACTCGTCCTCGTCGGCTTTAGCGTGAAATAATTGAGCGACTTTTTTCAAATGATTTTATATCATTCAGTAACCTCGAATAATTTAATGCATTTCGTCTCATCGGTCATTAATGTGGATTATTAAGTCTTTTTGGTTTATTCAAGCGTAATTTCTTAATGTATCACGAGAATCACTATGCGGTGACACGACTTATTCTTCAAGCATCTGAAGCATCTCAAGTCGTACCGTCACGTATGTATGAGGTTGTACTCTTTGTGTCACTGGACACGGAATTTTGCTGAGGGGTAGCAAGGCTGAAAGCTAGGTAGATAATGATTGTCAAGTCTGAATCATGCTTTCTCATCCTTAAATCCCACTGTTCTATCAGGATGAGCACCAGGCAAAGGTCTGAGGAGTTACAAGACTTGCTTGCCCAACTCGCGCGTTTTTTCAGGGCAAAT
The DNA here is from genome assembly GCA_007821535.1 of Lachnellula occidentalis. Classification (NCBI taxonomy): domain Eukaryota; kingdom Fungi; phylum Ascomycota; class Leotiomycetes; order Helotiales; family Lachnaceae; genus Lachnellula; species Lachnellula occidentalis. The sequence goes on from QGMI01000310.1 coordinate 12,099, forward strand.
GAGACCACAATCTCGACAAAGCATGTAGCAAAGTGCCTTGAAGATCTTCCGACGATTGAAAGCTCCGCTTTAGATCGTCTTTTGATCCTATTAGACCAAACCAAATCGGTAAATCCTCCCGACCAGTCGTTTTCAGGCTGTATCGAGGCTAATTGCAGCCTTGGTCTTTAGACCCTGGGATCGGAGTTGGTGAGCGCGAAGGGCAATATCTCACCCCCGGGAGCCACGAATCCTTTAGGCACCAAGGATACTTGTAACCCTGGTGTGCTTCTTCCGCGGTCAATTGAGGGCAAACTCGGCCACACTGGTACTGGTTATGCTCAAGAAAAAGCGCCTTCTCCTATTTCACATGCTGGATGCAACTACCAACCAAATCTGACCACCTCTGACTACCAGCGCACTGGTTCAACTCATGTAGCAGCGCAGGAGGAGTGGGAAATCAACAACCAAGCCATCATACCCTGTACAACTTTATTCCAACATCCCGAACCTGCTCCGAGTAATTGTATCGCTACGGCATTACCCACAGCAGAACTAGTCGCCTTACATCAAGCAGGAACAACCGCTCTACAAGTAAATGCTGGATCAGGGTCCGATGATGACACCTTAACCAAAACGGCTTTGGCCACGTGCAGCGAAATTAGTTTCACCCCAAGTACCAAACAGCTGCTGGAGAACTGCAAGACAAATCGTGGGGAATTCCTCCGTGCAATCAAGGATACTAGAACCGTCTTCCCAACCGGGCAGGGTTGGGAAGCCGCGATAGCCACCAAGAAAGAAAACGCTGACATCCGCGATCTGACGAGAATCTACCACAGATTTGAATGTTACAACATATACAGGCATGTCGTCGAAGCAGGATTTCATACCGGTGCACATTGGATCCGGGAATTGCGCGCTGTGCTGGCGAATAAGCTTTGTCGGGACTTCCCTGATCGTTTCCAAAATCAAAAGACAGCCAATAAATGCTTGAATTGGGTTGATCAGGGCTGTAGGTATCATGAGTGGGCTGAAATGCTCAGTGAGACATCAGATCTTGGGTACCTCATCGCTCTGCCTTCAGATGTGTCCCATTCAGCGTATGTCCTCTTACCACCCCCACCATCGGGCAGCTCAGTCTCATGAAGACCCTTCTTTCAGGTACACTTCCAGATGCACCAAAGATCAAATGAGTGCAGCGGTTCTCAAATTTAAAGACTTAGGGATTAATGAGCTCGTGAAAGATTTGGCACTTACAGAACTGGGCAACCATATCGCGGAAACACTGAGGGAAATGACGGGCAAAAAGCGGAAGGGTGTTTATGGTAAGCCTTTTTGGAATGCTCCAATTGCGATTAGTCGCAACGCTTATTTATCTGAATCAGAGGAGCCGATCCAGAGCTCCCGCAAATCACCGCGATTAACGCCATCCTCCAGAGTACTCGCCCTCGCTTTACAGTCCGGCCTAAACATGCCGCAAAGCGATTCAATAGCAACTGGTACTAGTGGTCATCCCATACTTTAATTGTCAATTTTGTTAATACTTCAGTAGCAAATCATGGGCTCTTTGGTCATTCTTGTCACTCTTTGATGCCTACTTTGGCGCAAGAAAATTCTGGTTGCCAGGGGTCACAGGACAAAAATACGACTGGTTCTATGGTGGATGACTTTATGGTCCCATATGATCCTTTCAACAACTGTTGGGTCACGCCCAATCAACAAAGTTTAACTCAATCAGATGATTTAAACTCTCATGCTTATTCAGAGCTCTTCTTGCTTCAGCTTTCTGCCTCTATGTAACTAGCCGAGGTGTGGTATTAACATACAAGTTATGTTGCATTCAAGATTTAGGACGAGCCCTCAAGCTCATTGGATGTGGATCTTTCCTCGTAAAGTACAATAACACCATTGGCTATGCAATTTTGCGGGAAATTTGTACATCACATGTCTTACTTAGTAACATTCCGATTCTAAAGTGTCACCATCTTCAAGATGTGCACTTCGACAGGGAATTGCAGCCGATTCTATGCGCCACTGGTATATCTAAAGCCATTTCCAGCGGCAAATGCCATTCTACTGCCAGATTTGCCATTATTTTATGTAGCTACGCAATATTCGAGACTTAGAACTAATGTGCTTCCTTCTTGGGTGTAAAAACACACAAAACAATAATGGTCAACCTACAAAAGTAACAGACTAAGAGTTTGCACTTGATCAATGGGCAGTGGAGCCAAGATACTCCTTGCGACCAGTCAACATAGCACCGTGCTGTTTACCATCGAGGCTCGCTTCTCTGAAGAGAGAATACTTCTGATTATGCCACTCCACACTACTCATCTGCTTACCATCATGGGTCGTGAACTTGGCATCGAATTCCGGCCTCAAGAAATAGATGACGGAGAACTTATCCTGACCAGCTGAGTCGGGCGGAGGCACAACGCGGTGAAGAGAAGAGGCCAGTGCGCCATTGGAAAGAAAACGCAACGAGTCGCCGACATTCACGACGGCGTGTCCAGCTCGTGGTGGGATGAAAGACCATTCGTCATCCTCTGGCAGCATGGCTTGCAAGCCATCAGACTTGGAGAAAACAACCGTCAGAGTTCCCATGTCGGTATGGGCCATGTTCCCGATTTGCTCATCGCTGCTACCCCAAGCCAGATACTTCAGCATGGCCATATTTGCGGCTGATGGTTTATCCTTGCGGTGGCAGTCTTTCAAGTCATTCGGAAGGCTTATAGCTTTCGACAAGGTGGAGAGGATACAATCGGTATAGTTGTGAACCTCGCCCATGAACGCCTCGAAGACTCGCAAGTTTTCACCAATGGCTGGAGGTGCAATCATAGGATCTTGGCCAAAAATGCCATTGTTATGAATCTATCGACGTTGATTAGCGTTAGATTCTGTAAACAAATTTGGAAGAGATGACCCTGTCATCCTCCGGTCCCAGTACGGGAAGAATGGGTACATACCGAAAAGCTCTCATATCCGTCCTTCTTGCCCGCAAATGGCCCTACAGAGCACCCGGCTCGTTTGTAGCTGGAGATTAAGCTTTAGCGTCTTTACATACCTACACAAACATAATGAGGAACCAGGCGGGGAAATAAAATATAGCCATACCCGAAAAGCCTAGATGGGAGATATTTCTCAGTGCTATACTGCTCTTTTTCTTCCAGCGATAGATCGAAGACCGACTTTCCAATTACTGCGAGTTCGTCGACATGCTTCAATGTATCGCATGTTGAGGCGTGGCGGAAATCAAGGTAAAAGAAGCCGTTTTGCTTACAGGCAGACACAAGATCGTTCACAGTATCGATGTTTCCGGCAAGCAGAGCAGCAAGTGAAATGGATTTTAGATCTGCCTGTTTAGACGGTTCGCGAGACCCCATCATGTTTAAGGAGGAGGTGGATGAAGTATAGTTGGACGTTTTGGATTTGATTTAGATTTTGAATAAATGATATCTGCTTTGAATGTTACCAGTCAATCAATATTTTCATGGCTTTCTTTCCTCAGAGAAAGCCACGTTCTGAATGAAACGCTATGTCATGTAGTTTTTGACTATTCCAATCCTGACGCTAGTGACGAGGAGCAGCAGTATATTACTTGCATGTTATTTTCAACTAATGCATGCAGCCAGCCACAACTTGCCCACCAGAAAAACAACAGGTCAGTCGATCATGGATATCACGATAGACGTACATGTTTCGTCACTACGATGTGCTTATCCGAACTATAGCGAAGATATCTACGGTTGGTCGATGCACCATGGCCTGCGTTCGAAGGATGATCGTGCCCAACTCTTGGAAAGATACAAAATGTATATGGATATCTCTAAAGTGGATAATATTGCTTTATAACTGTTGTTACGATGTCTCAATAAGAAGGTGATTTGGGCTTGCTTGCTAAGTCGTTGTGCATGTACGCTGAAAGATCTGACTTGATATATAACAGAGAGGATACGCGAATCCTAAACCCGCTTGACTTGACCTCTTGCAAGTTTGATCTTGATACTCTTTCCAACAGTCACAATTCTCACCAAGACCAGCACAGGATGCACGAGATGACGAAAATGCTCAACACCAAGGAGTATAATGCTTTGAGCTTGGCTCAGCCCACGGACTTCAAGTCCATGCTAAACACCGGCGCGCTACTTTGGGGCACTGGATGCCGAATTCCCCATCCAGAAGCGGCGCGAATTATTGCATCAACACCGTATAACTTTTGTTTTATAGACGCGGTAAGTTCTCTTTACATGTTGCCGATATGCGAATAACGAGAACGAACTATCTGATTGTTATGTGCAACATAGGAGCACACGCCTCTGAACGCAACACTACTTGTCAGTCTCATTCGAACGATTCAATATCACTCAAACGGCTCAATGGTACCATTCGTGCGGATCCCAAGCTGCTCGCCGGAGCTGATCCCTTATGCTCTGAATGCGGGCGCGGGAGGTGTGGTGATGCCTCACATCCAAAATTCGAAGCAGGCAGAGGAACTAGTCCGGCTAGCTCGCTTTCCGCCAATGGGAGACCGGAGCTTCCCTCCTGCTGCTCTGATCAACGAGCAGCAGAACCGAACGCCGGAAGGACAAACGACTTACGATGTGTGGAACAACCACGCTGCTGTGGTTTGTCAAATTGAAGATCTGCAAGGCCTGGAGAATATCGATGAGATCTGCAGAGTTCCCGGTGGTGCGTCCTTTACCCCTCCCATTTCCGTCACAGAAAAAGGAGCAGATCCTATTTGTGTGTACTGATATTTGCTGCAATGCATGCGCTAATGCCTCTTACCTACAGTTGACGCTATTTTTATCGGTACGGGTGATTTGCGCTTGTGCATGGACTTGGCTGCAGGGAGTCTCGATGGTGATGAACCTGTTTTTTGTTCCGCCCTCGAGAAGATTCGAGATGCGGCAAAGGCCAATAATCTTCCTATCATGGGATTTGGTGTCTCTCCTTCTACCCTTCAGCGGAGGATTGAGATGGGCTGGACTGCATTCATCATCCGAGGAGACATTGATGCCATTTGCACATCGGCTATCCAGTCACTAAAGTCGTATAGAGATGTTGCCAATGACTATCTGAATATTGAGGAGGAGAGTCAGGGGAACACATTGGGTGTGAGGAAGAAAAATGGCCAGTGTTTGGCAAAACTGTGAGAAGGATTTCTACTCGTAGACAAGTCCACCTATTCATCGTTTGTACTCTTGAACTTATGGATTCGCGGTGATACACGAATTAAATTGGAGACCGCAATTAATGATAACCACAAATGAAAGGCTAATCGGCGGTCCCCCCCTAGCTTTCCTCACCCTCAACCTCCAGCTAGGGGGCGTTTTTAATTAGTCGCACGTTTTTAATTAGTCGCAGTACAAAAGAAGGCCGTGCCAGACCTTAGATTATCGGCCTTAGAAAATGGCTGGCATGCCTTAGGCCTAACTCCAGTGCACAGACGGATTTTGTATGAGAAAAGTGCAACTAATTAGAAACGTGCGACTAATTAAAAACGCCCCCTAGCTGGAGGTTGAGGGTGAGGAAAGCTAGGCGGGGACCGCCGATTAATCTGCGTTAAAATATCGAGATTTCATAATGGCAAGATCTAGCTAAAAAGCAACTCCGTAATTCTAAGTGCTATTCAACTGGCCACTTTGGCAAAGTACGAATTCTGGACATCAAAAACCGCCTCTGAAGTCAAGCCAACTAGTTTCTGATACATCTCGGGGTCCGTTGCGCCTTCCAGTCCGAACAACACAACTTGACTGTTGGCACCCAGCCCCAATTTCTCGCGGAGAACAGAGTCCTTGCTTGCCCCCAGCAATACTCCCATCGTAGCGGCCGAGGACTCTCCACATACGATAGGAACATCTCTATTTTCTTGCTTTTGACTATTGATATTCGCCAGTGCTTTCATTCCGGTCACCGCAACGGAATCTGGTACTGCAATGAAATCACTCGCCAACCAGGAAAGAACTTTCCACGCTGCTGGTGATGGAGATCGACAAGCTAAACCAGCCATCAGAGTACTGAGGCTACCCTTTGACATTTGGGGTGAACCTTTCTTCGCACTTTCCAGTAAGCAATCCGCTTCTGATGGCTCGACAACAATAAACCGTGGCAGCTTTACTTCTTTCCCATGTAGTCTTTGGAGATGCAGATAGAAGCCAAGGAAAATCCGAGTAGAGATGCTGCCCATACCTCCACAGACCAGGACGTGTGTGATATCCTGCTCGTTTTCGATGGCGTCGATGGCTTCTTTGACAATCACCATGTATGCATTCATAACATCTTGTTGTATTTCACCGTCAAAGTCGTTCCACGATGTACTGCTGACAAAGGGCCAGTCATTCATACGAGCATCTTCTCTCGCTCTATCCACCGACACTTTATGGTCCCCATCGACGCGAATAACAGTGGCACCCAGATCTTTCAACTTTTGCGTCCGGTTGAAGTTCACCTCCCGATGAATGTAGATGACACAATGACAACCGAACAGCTTGGCTCCGTAAGCAAGGCCTCTGCCTTGATTCCCGTCTGTTGAGACACAAACCGTGACTTGCCGCGTGATATGACTGTATTTGCCGGATCGTAGGTCGGCCGATGATGGAACAACACCCGTCTTCGACAGAACTTCCTTGACTAGAATTCTGTAAAGTGCATGTGGAGCTCCAATCGCCTTGAAAGAGGCCAGATTTGTTCCAAATCTACGACTCTCGTCTTTGAACAGGAGCCTGGCGATGCCCAACGCTTCGGCTGACACAGGTAGCGAACGCAGCGGCTGTGGTTCATACTCGGGCCACGTGTGGATTTCCTTGACGGCATCGGCCCAATTCATCAGATTTCGAACGCATGGCGCGGCTTCTCTTTCGCTGTCTTTCTGGAGCCGTTTGGGATTGAGCTGGTGGGAGTAGGAGATCATGATAGCAATCAACTATGCTTAAGAGTGTAGCACTCAATATATGATGAAATCTGTGCTCATTCCGTGGATAAATAGATTGTAGGTGAAGTGGAGGTTGATGTTTATGAGATTGAGCTAATTAGCTGTCAATATTTCTCCGAGCTAGACCAATCAGCTTTGACTTGTGCTGTTAACGATTAGCACCCGAAAGACTTGTGTAGAAAAGAACTGTAAGAGTACACCCGTGTAGCATGCAATACCTGCATTACATATAAGAAGAAATGAATTCAACGTTACGGTCGGGCGATCATGTAGTACAAACAGCACGAGATGAGACATCATCCAGCCCTGCCCGAGGAGGCCGGCTGGCGGATACAATAGCGAAACGGAGAGACCCGACCTACTAACTCCGCTCCTTCTACCACTAGGATAGGCTCATGGGAAGGTCATTTATTGACTATCTCTAACCGCCTTCCTTTTATCAATAGAATCTAAAGCCGAAGAATGACAAGGAAGAAACAGGAATTAGGTTGAAGGCCACTACAGTAGCTTAAAAATACATCATCTACCGAACATGGTCTACCTTACAAATAAACAAAGAGAGGGTGGTTCGCCAACACTATGTACGGTCGGTGTCCTCGACTGCTTACGACCTAGCTAACCCACTTAAGCATGAATCTGGGGGATATTCAAAGTGGAGTGGGGCTCTAAATGCAAGTACCCGCGGCGTTGCCTAGACCCGAAAAGAAAGAAAGATCGTCGGTGACGAGCATACTATGGTATGCAATACGTTGAAATTGGACATCGATGAATCTCCATCGGGAGTAAGAGACGGAGACGAATTGCCGTACACAAGATTATTTTTTGTTCAGAAACGCCAAGGACAAAATTCCAACGATAAAGGACATTATAGCTAACATACGTCAGAAATCAGCCTCTCTTGCTCGATTTCCAGGATGGGGCTCGCTCGATTGCCACTAAGGAAATGGATGGAAAGAATGGTTGGACTTGGGGGTGGGGGGTAAACGTACCGATTACCATGTTCATATAGTAGTATCCTACAGTTCGTGACAGAGAGCCTGAGATTATGGGCCCGATGAGCATCCCCAGATTCCAGGTAAAATTGGTCAGTGAATAGGCTGAAGACATCTTGCCATTGGGCCCGAAACGATTAGGCTGTTCTGCTTGAACATCTTTCATAAGATCTAGATTTAGAGAGATGTCGTGTTAGTCACAATTTATGAGACCATCTCGCCCCTTCCAACGACAAACTAACATGGTGGATAACGAATCCAGGACTTACTTGTAATCTCCATAATCCCAGAGCCGCTAATAAAAGTCCGTGCGATTCCAATACCGGCGAGAGCGACAATAGTAATAATTTGGGCTGCGTTCTCAATACTTGCAAAGACCAGAGACTTATTCGCTGCTGCACCCAAGAGCCAAAGAGAGAACGCCATGCCAAGGAACCCGATGCCGGTTGGGACTTTCGTACCAACTTTATCCTTCAGCATTCCGACAAATGTGCCCAATAGCAGAGAGGGCATCTGCAAAATCAAGAACATCAAGCTCACTCCAGCTGTATCCCAACCAAATGTCCTAGTGGCATGCAGAGGCATAGTAGTATCCAAACTGAGCAGGATAACTGCCATTGTGCAATGACAGGTTAGGGCAGTGAGCGCACGAGGATTGGTGAGGATAAATTTGTAAAAGTTGTCGGGTGATGCTGTAAGTTTTGGAACTGAATTTGACTTGACATTTGTCGCCATGTCTGATTGTCGTTTGCTGTAATTTGGATCCTCATTCCCATGAAGGAGCGCAGTCTGCTCGTTGACCTCATTCGGTTCATTGGCTTGCGCTGCTTCGATGTCACTTGGGTATTCGACTGTCGATGTATTATTTTTGTCGCTCACTTCTCCGCTTTGTTTGTTCTCAATGATGAAAATTCGCATGATCATATCAACAACAAGCACGGATATAGCAATCAACCAGGTAAACCAATAGCCAAATACTGGCAATATCATACCGGAGGTCATCGGTCCAAAAAGAAATCCTGACGCGAAGAACGATGACATCGCGCCCAGAGTCTTTCCTGTATTGTCCTGTCCCACGGTTTCGGCGAGGGTAGCAAGCCCAACGATCCATGCTGCATTCCCGCCGATTGCTTGAATTCCGCGCCCGACTAGTAGTATTGGTACTAAAGAAGCAATTAGCAGGCTCATCCGACTGAAGGCTAGAAGAATAGCGTGCCAGAAGGCGATATCATTATTACAATTGTCCCGACCATCTCTGCTCCTAATGACATGAGTAGAGAGCTTTTCCGATTTGGCATTTTATCCGCCAAATGGCCGACCAGCGGACCAGTTAGTATGGAAACGAAGGCAGGGACAGAAAGCACCAGAGAAGTGGCGGCTTGTGTCTTCGACTTGTCGACGTGAAGCCGATCTTCAAGCATAACCGGAAGGATAGGAACAATGTAGCTGTAAAGGAAATTTTCTGATATCTGTTAAAATCTGCCATTATCTGTACAATGGAAGTTACGCTACCTGAAAAGAGCGCAATGGTAATGCAAGAGATAATGAACCATCTTGACGAGCGCCATCGGTATCCAATAGACGATTTGTTGTCAAGTGCCATCTTGTATGGTTAGGCGTGGTGAAATGAAGAAAGTATCGAAATGGGCCATATATCAGGTTAAAAAGATTTCTGCGATAGCTGGTCCCTGAGATCGGTTCTTCCCACTCCGACATCGTCATTTCAGATGAATCATTGTCTCAGTTGACGTAAAACAGTGTCATACATCGACCCGATAGCTCGGTCCCAAGAGACTGCAGGGAAGTTCTTTTGCTAATCATCTCTTTCGTTTCTTGGCAGGTCCTCGTATAACAGTTCACCAGCTCCGGAGAAATTCAGATTTGCTGCTATTATCTGAATCTGGTACCAGCTGACAAATCATATCAAGCACCGTGACAAGAGCCCTGAATTCGGTCTGGATGTCTTGCAAACTTTTCCGCTGACTCTTAAAGTGGGATACTGCTTCGAACAGAGACTTGCTCGTTATGAGAAAATGGCTAGAACCAGCACGCCATACTACCTTCGGATCGTTGTCGTTCCCCAATCGTCCAATATCAACACGCGAACGAGCAAGAACAAATGGCAGATACAAAAAAAGATGTGCAACATCGAAAAAGCAATAACGGAAAGAGATGGTACAGTAAGTGGCTGTCCATCGTAGCTGAGTTGTAGTGGGAATGGCCTTGGGGTGATCCTCCGAAGCTGAGATGTACTGGGTTATGTAACCTTCGTTGCTGCCATGGCGCCTGCGGAACAAACGCCTTGCCATGCGACTGGACATGAGGGTTTGTAGCCTTGAACGCCCAGCCTGCCATCGCAGTCCCGATAGATGGGCTCCTGCCAGCTGCAAATGAGCGCAGTATAGGCTGGCCGTGATCGTACAAGATGCGATGGAAGCACATTATTATCGGATCGACTGCAACACTGCCGATGTGAGATTGACGCAGATCAACAATATTGTCTATGTTGGCACTGTTACGCAAAACCCGTGCCACCCACAGGCTACATTCACAGTCCCGGATGGTGGAATTGGCATGAAACTGATCATGGTGGACAGGCGACAACAGCGATGAGATCGACAGAGCCTGTCTGCATGCCCAAGCTGTGTCTGCTGCAGATAGATGTCACGCAGGAGGAGTTGTGGGGGCGAAAGGCTCTAATTGTTCTAAAGGGAAGCTCTTTGCTGTTTTATAGCTTCAGACCCGCTAAATCCGCGCTAAAGGCTATCACGTGTTTTGGTCGACGAAACAATTACCTATGCTCTACGCTAGTGTTCTTCTGTTCCGCATATTTAGCATTACAAGGCGTGTATTTGAACATCAATTCTTGATACTCCGCTCCGCACAAAATCAAAATGCGTTTGCACGCTGTTCTTACAGCAAGTGGCGGCTGCATGCACGTGCAAGATCACAGCTTTGCCTTTCCCATCTCAATGGCGCTCCAACTATCACCATCCAGCGGTTGGTATTTCTTTCCGTTGAGCCAGTACAGCTTGTCATGATTATCTTTATCGCTGGCGTTCCAACTTCTCTTGAGGATTTCGCTCTTTGCTTTCTTGAATGTCGCGTTGGTCTCGATTCTGGGGATGTTATGTTAGGCTCATCACGGGAGCAAGCATAGCGGAGGCCCTTACTCTGGAGTGATTCTCACGAGACGTGGCATCGCGTACCCAGGGAGTCCAGTCTTTTTCACTTGTGTGTAAATCCTGGCCATAAAAGGGCCGTCGGCCTCGGATTCCAAGGTGATCGCTGCGGCTCCAGCTTGTCCGTCGTAACTGAAGTGTCCGTATCAGAAAGTGTATTGGAATACATGAACATGCATCTGCTTACCTTGCTAGTTTCACCCCGTACACCACAGCATCGACAACGCCGGGAAGCTTTGCGAGATGATCTCTGACCTCGTTTGCGCTGACATTCTCTCCCTTCCACCGAAACGAATCGCCTACGCGGTCATGAAAACGTACCCAGCCTGTATGATCATGTATCATGAGATCGCCCATCTTCTGGTAACAATCACCCTTTTTGAACACATCAAACAATATCTTCTCCTCCGTCGCATCTGTGTTGTTTAGATATTCCGTCAGTAATGCTCGACTTTTCACCCTTCCAATTACTTCACCAGGCTCTCCTAACTTGCCCTGACACAGAATCCAGTTTTCGGATCCCGATAAGGAGTCTCGGTTTCTGCATCTATCTTGATTAGAAAATTGTCCTGCTCCAAATACCTCCTCACAGCCCCAGCAAAGCCAATATTTCCCGCACCCGCGGCGCTGAACCCTATATTATCGAACTTTGCCAGCCCCTCCGTTGATCGATAGAACTCCCGAATCTCGGGGATTCCGTACCGCTCTCTGAATTTCTCCCAGATCTCACTCCGTAAGCCGTTCCCGGTTGCGACGATGCATTTGTGTGCTCGGTCATAAGGCGATGGAGGCGCGTGGACTAAGTATCGACACAATTCTCCGACGTAGAGGATACGCGTCGCCCTAGACTCAGTCACATCTTTGAAAAACCGGGATGCGGAAAATTTCCGAGCAATGCAGAAGGTTGATGAGGTCCCGAGAGTGTAACAAAGCGCAGTGAAGAACGCTGTACCGTGGAAGAGAGGGAGCGGTGAGTAGGTTCGAAGAGGAAAGTATTTTTGAGGGTTATTGACATCCTGTGAAAGGGGTGTTGAAGTCGCTACACACAGAAAGTTTTGAACCCCACAGGCTTTGGGTTTTCCGGTTGTTCCCGAGGTATAAATGAGTACAGTCACATCTTGAGGGGTTGCTTTTGCACCGGGAGTAATGATATTTGGGTTTGGCAAGTTGTCTTGACTCAGGAGAGTGACTCCGGTATTTTGTCGTGAAAGTGTGTTCGGAAAAGATAAGAGATTCAGTGAAAAGTGTCGCATGCTCGTGGGGACAAATTCTGCCAAGTCTGGCGTCGAGATTACTGTCCGAGCCGTTGAGACGTCCATACAGTACAGTAAGGTATCATCTAATTACAATCAGTGGCGACACACTAGAACGGGAATATAGTCATTGTCAGACATACCTCGAAGATTGGTATTTACTAATGCGGCCACAGCACCCAGTTTTGACAGGGCCAGTACGGTCACAATCATTTCTGGGGAATTGGTCATGAAACAGGCGATATGATCCTTTTTGGAGACGCCTTCTGACTCCAGAAAAGCAGCCAGTCTGTTGACATCTGAATATATTAGCCGCATACATATATTTACAATCCAAGAAACAACTCACAGCTTTTGATCTCGCCATATGTCCAAGCTTTGCCTTCAAACCAAAGGAATTCTAGTCCGGGATCGACTCTATCAAACATGTGGTAGGTGGAGCACGAATCCCCCAAGCTTGCAAGTCTGCTCTGGAATCTCTCTCCCCACGCTCTCTCATGTCTCAACTGCTGAATATCAGGCGAAATGCCCAATTTCGCATTAAGGTAAGCTCCCGCTGCCAAAGCGGCAGCGCCGACCAAAGCTCCCGTAGCAGGCTCGATCATTATGAGTTTATATACCAAATTGTACGAGAATCACCAACTCTGGAGCAGGTTCATGGAGGTGGGTTTCTCGGGGTTCGGGTGGCTATATGTTTGGGTTTCAGAGTGCTGGAACGTTCGGCATTGTTTGAGATTGGGATGCGGGTGCGGGGAAGCACAGCACTCCCCACAAAACACCCCTGTTCGGCCCACACGACCCCAGGATTCCTTCCTGTGGGGATGAATATTTATGCGTCTTTTTAATCCTCGCATGCGTTTGCACTGTTCACAATAATGTTCTCGAGCACTAATTATGTCTTGGCCAATTTCATCATGCTTGTTTCTGTTATCGGACATTCAAACCCCGCGATGTCCGAATCTAGTAGGAATACAAGCTGTCGGAAAAGAATCCGGATGCTATTATGTGTATAAGTCAAATCCTCGAGATCCTTTATTGATAGCTAGTAAATGCATTCGCAACTAATGAGACACCCTTTATAGAAGCAAAAACGAACTTGGCCTTAAAGACATACGGTCAAATAATCTGATCATTTCTGTACTGAAGGTATCCTCCAGCAACCCATTTCCTGCAAGCTTCCCTGCTAACGTATTTTGCAGGCTGGCTTTTCTGATAGAGGTCTAGAACAGAGTCTATATAATACGATCCTTGAAGCTCCACTTTATAAATTGGCTGCTTTTGATCTCATATCACCGCTCGGCAAGTTCAGATGGGTATATTATGCCCTGGTTTTCCGCTTCGAACTTTTCCTTTCCTCTGCCTAGCTGGCATTTTGGTACTATGTGAATTGAAATAAGATAATTCTCTACTTAAACTTATTCAATGTGGCGCTGCTGTTTATTCTATTTCAGTTTAAACTAACTCTTTCATAGTAATAGCACCTCTCAGTTCGAACTCAATAACGTTTAGAGAGTCATCTGCAGAAAAGCAGATCGCTGGCCTTCACGAAAAATCCTCTTTCATGGTCTATTTGATCTTTTTCTCCTATTTGGAGCTTGAGCCGTAAGAGTGGTTCCAAGATGTTTCTCAAGCTTTACTCCGCATACTACAATCCCTCACACCGCATACCTTACTCGTTTTCAGTAAGTTCCCACTCTCATCCTTAACCATCCTCCGCTAAAAATCATTCCAGCACCTCTCGAACACCACGTTGGAGCTATCTGGAATCCCAGATTAGTCATGTCTTGTCGGTTAGATATCAGTCCTTTGATTGACTTCTATTCTGTGAGAAAGAACGTATATCGTCGCTGTTTCAAGTTTCTCAACTGAAATCGAGTCCGTAAGTTCTCCTACTCCACCTCGCCCCGCCACCTTGAATAAGCTTTCTTTTTTGCCCCGGATTTCTGCCTTTTGCACGCCTGCAACTGCTGTCATCGTTGTATTCTAGGATAAACTTTTCTGTTCTAAAAAGTGTTTAATGTGGCAGAGCGGTTTCATCCACTCTTGACACACTTCGCTAACTCCTTAAGACAGTCGAAGCACCTCTCGGTCGGAAATCAATAAACACGTTTAGACGAGCCATCCACGGTGTAGATCTTCTCGGACCTAAACGGATGACTCTATTCTCTTTGATGTCAAATCGGAGAGTTTAGCGTCATATTCCTCGATGTTTCTCAAGCTTCATATCCGTCTCCTTCACTCCTCAACGCCGAATACCTTCTTTCATTTTCAAGTATGTCATTCCTCTTCTCTTATTCAATACAGGCTAATGATTTGTATCATAGCACCTCTCTAAACAATGCAATGATTAGAGCTATCTACGAACAGCAGCTTTCATATAGGGCCAGTCCTTATTTAGGACAAGTTCTACTATAGAACAACCAGGTATATCAGATCACTATCTACCTCATGTCAATCCCAGCATAGAGGGTGCGATGTAGATCATTGCAAGTTACGCCCGCCCCCGTTTGAAGTTTCTCAATTGAACTCGAATCTGTAAGTTGTTCCTCCCTCCAACTGCTTGCTCGGTCACATCAAACACTTTTCTTTTGCCCCGCTTTCTGCTATACACTTCCGACGGCAATTTCTTTCCGGTCGGTATAGATTCTAATAAGAACCTTTTCACTTAAAAACTTATTTGATGTAGCCGAGACGTTTATACTTATGCCTTTCAATGACTAACATCATGCCAGCCATCGAAGTACCTCTCGGTCAAAATCCTTCAAATTGAGTTTTGAATTATTCAATAACCACGTTTAATGGACTATCCATAGTGTGGATGAGATTAGCTATTCGTCAAGAAAGAAACGACCCGTATGCCAGAGGCATATAAACAGTATCGGTTATTCCCTCGACGTTTCGCAAACTCCGATGACGAAAACCAAGTCCAGCTACTTTCGAATCTTTCTTTGATATCGCTCGCCGCTCGTAAGTGCATCATTGTGGTCTTTAGTAAAGTTGACAAGCTAATTTCCTAGTGACAGCTATGATATAGCCTCCATGGTTTCATACGAACATGTGGGATGCAGTGTTACTAGAAGCCCTAGTAGGTTCTCCTCTTATCTCCTGTCCTCCCCTCGGCTATATCAAATAAGTCAAAATCCTTTTGCCGTTTGCCTGTTTGCTAGCTTGTTACTATTTTTATCCATCAAGCTCGATGTCGTTTTTCATTCTCCAAGTACATGATACCCCGAGACTCAAAGCATCACGCTGACATCCCTTTCTAACTCCAAAGAAACGTTCCAACAACAACCTCACCCTGCTCCTCCTCCTTCACCAACTCCCCGTCATCCCCCCAAACCTTCCTTAGCGCCTCTTCCGCCCCCTCTACCTCTTCATCATCGCTCAACACCCCCGCCGCTCTCAATACTGCCAGACTGGTAATCAACCAATGTCTACAACCCTGACCGTCTTGAAATCGATAATTCTCATGCCCCGCCTTCCTCAACCCTTCAATCACATCACCCGCCGTCAAATTCTGGCGTACGGATGACAGGGCGATGGTTTTGATATACTCCGGAGGTTTGTCTTGGGAGACGATAAGTGTCAGGAGACTGTTGGCGTCTGGGCTGGGATCCAGGCGGATGTCTTGTTGAGGGGGAAGTGGATTTAGGCGTATGTGCCAGTGGTTTGTCTTTTGCGTGGATGTGGGGGTGGTGGGTGTTGGAGGCAGGGCGGAGACCAGAATGCTTGTTATGGTGCTGGTTGTCATTGCGGGGTTTGAGGGGAGAGAGGAGGGGATGTATGATATCGGCATCTTGATGTTTGAGGATTGAATTGATAGATGTAGCAAGCTTCCCTGCTTGCTTGCCTGCTTGCCTGAAGTTTGAAGCGGGGAAAGCACCAGGAAAAGGTTTATATATTCAGTAAGAGGAGATCAAGGATTCACATGTTACTTAGGCCAACCTTGATGTGAATAAAATTATATCCTATATGCAACAGCGACAATCAATGAAGGCAGGTAACAGCACTATACACGAGGCAACAGGATGGACGACCCCGCCTAAACACGTCCGCCCAAAACAGTCTAGCTCCAACTCGAGCCCCACCACCCCACCGCATAAAAACAATCGCGAGCAGATAATTTTCAACTTTTTTCCTTCCCCCCGGCAGCAGCCAGGAAAGGCACCATAAACATCCGCAAATACCGCCAAAATGAAGTACGTCCTTGTATCTGGAGGTAAGAATCATCCAAGACTTCTCCGGGCAAGATCGGACGCGTACTGACTGTGGTGTGCAGGTGTGATTTCGGGCATTGGCAAGGGTACCATTGGTATGTGCCCTAGGGAACCCACGACACAAACGAGAAGAGGAAGAGATGCTGATGTGCGGGAAATACAGCTTCGTCTGCGGGCTTGCTCTTGAAGACGATTGGGCTCAAGATATGTTTTTCGGTCGCTTCAGAAAGGGTATATTGGCTGACTGGCAGTGCACGTCACGTCGATCAAGATCGATCCGTACATGAACGTCGATGCGGGGACAATGGCGCCCACGGAGTAGGTACCCGAGAACTGCATGAATGTTGCGGGAAGGCTAATGCGGGGTAGACATGGAGAATGCTTTGTCCTCAATGATGGAGGAGAGGTCGATCTCGATTTGGGCAACTACGAACGGTACCTCAATATCATCCTTACACGCGAAAATAATATCACATCTGGCAAGGTTTACCAGCATGTCATTGAGCGGGAACGGAGGGGTGATTATCTGGGAAAGACGGTCCAGATGGTACCGCATGTCACCGATGCGATTCAGGATTGGATCGTGAGGGTTGCACAGATCCCGGTTGATGATACGAAAGAGTGCCCCGATGTTTGCATCATTGAACTCGGTGGTACTGTGGGTGATATTGAGAGTGGCCTCTTTACTGAGGCCATGAGACAATTGAAGAGGAGAGTGGGAAAGGGCAACTTTGTTCAGATCCACGTCTCGCTCGTGCCTGTCATTGCTGGGGAACAGAAGACCAAGCCCACCCAGCAGGCTATTAAGGAAGTTGGACGAGAGGGATTGGTTCCTGATTTGGTGAGTCAATTGCAAAATTATGGGGAGCTTGCAACTGATTAGTATCGCAGATTGCATGCAGATGCGATGTACCTCTCGAGAAGTCCACTATCGACAAGATCGCCATGTTCTGCCAAGTCGAGAGCGAGCAGGTCCTCGCAGTCCACAATGTCCTGACGACATATCACGTCCCACTACTCCTCGAGAAGCAAGGTCTCGTTAAGAACCTTACCTCGATGCTAAATCTCGACGCCATTCCTAGAGCTAGCAGCCTAGTCGACCGCGGAGCTCGTACCTGGACGGAATGGAAGAACCTGACCACCTCCCAGGAACGCCTCTTCGACACGGTGACCATCACCCTCGTCGGCAAATACACAAATCTTCATGACAGCTACCTCTCTGTCATCAAGTCCCTTGAGCACAGCGCCATGCACTGCCACAAGAAGCTCAACCTCGTCTGGGTTGACGCCTCTGACCTCGAAGAGGAGGCGAAAACCGAGAAACCTGCCGAGTTCCACAAGGCCTGGCACGCAGTCTGCACCGCGGATGGGATTCTCGTCCCCGGTGGCTTCGGCCACAGAGGCACAGAGGGCATGATCCAGGCTGCCAAATGGGCTCGTACCAACAAGACCCCTTATCTGGGTATTTGTCTTGGCTTGCAAATTGCAGTCATCGAGTTTGCACGCAACGTCTGCGACATCCCCAATGCGAGCTCCATCGAGCTGTATGAGCAATGTCCCGATCCCGTCGTCATCTTCATGCCCGAGATCGATAAAGTCAACCTAGGCGGCACGATGCGTCTTGGTCTCCGTCCAACGCTCTTCCAAGAAGGGTCAGAGTGGTCGCGTCTGCGCCAGCTGTACGGCGAGAAGAAAGAGATCCAGGAGAGACATCGACACAGATACGAAGTCAACCCCGAATATGTCGACCGTCTCGCGGTGAAGGGCTTGGAGTTTGTGGGCAAGGATGACAAGGGGGTCCGAATGGAGATTCTGGAGCTCAAGGACCATCCTTGGTATGTGGCTGTGCAGTTCCACCCTGAGTACATGAGTCGGGTGTTGCAACCTAGCAAGCCCTATCTTGGGTTCGTGGCTGCTGCTAGTGGGTGCCTGGAAAGGATTACTGCGGATTGCATGCGGGACAGCGTCAATGGTCTGGATGAGGGAATCAATGGTGTTCGGATCTGAAGGCTGGTTGTATTTTACGTGGGAGGTGTATTGGGTTGGCTCCAAAAGGGTATATAAGATCTGCTTTTCGGGTCCTTAATCGGCGTTGTCGGTGACATATATATCCCCCCCGAAATAGAGATATAGTTTCAATATTGTAGAATTGTCCTCATAACTCTCGCTCACGCTCTTGGTACTAAAAGTATGATTGAATTATGAGCAAGGTTTGCGATTGGTGCGAAGTAAAGCATGGACCAGAAGGTCCCTTGCACTTAGCGGGACCTGGCGGCTTCTTGGATATATTAATCAGGCAAAAACATGTCGATTTAATATGCAGTTTATAGATTTCAAACATACCTCGATGATGGAAGTATACGCGCAATACGAGTAAATGCCATTAATTGTTAAGCAGACACGTATGTAAAGTCTATTCGAAACATTTAAGCTTAATAACAGACAACAAAAGGGGGTTACTAGCTCCACTTTCGCCGCCACTACTCGCTTCTGCGTCTGTGCCGACCACCGACCTCAAGCTCGAGTAGATGTGGTGTGGCTAACGAGCGGTATACAGTAACCTCGAAATCTTTAAACAACCAAATAAGCCCATCAGCAACCTCGTCTCGCCCCATCTGCCAGAATGCGCAGCTATGATTAACGCCCTCCCACACTCCGGTTGATGACGAAGATTATTAGAGGCATTGCGCCTCACATTCCACTCATTCTCTACCTGCCAGCGCCGGTGTCCCAATGTCTTGGGACCTGCTGAAGCGGTTCATCGAGAGCGATGTCTTCAACCAGAATCCTTTCCTTTCGGTAGCATATCTCTCGTAAGCCACCCCCCTGTGTATGCATGTAGAGCTTGGAGGATTTAGGCTGATCATTGGCCCTGCAGACGATACGCAGACCATGTCGGCATTCATTACGTTCTTTGCTCCAAGCTCCGACAATTCAGCTACGAAGAGATCGAGTTCTTCCTGCCCCAGTTATGCCATCTCATCATTAGCGTCGACAATGAGTCTATGGCCTTGGAGGAGTTTATATTAGATCTCTGCGAGGAATCTGTCAATGCGGCGTTACTGGTGGGTGCCATGATTTGCGGGATACGAGCTTAGAGTGCTGATTATGTGACCAGACATTCTGGCTTTTCCAAACCTACCTACACGACCTCTCCCCGAATCCACAGTCCGAAGCTTTCAAAACATGTAGAAGGATATATAACAAGGTGCAGCATATTGTGTTTGGGGTTGCAGAGCCTGCAAGAAACGAAAAGATTAAGGAAAATGTCGTTCCAGTTACAGTTCTGGCAAGCTTTGTGCTGGCGAGTATTGCGGTGCCATTTCTGCCCAAATGGGCTGGCCCACTCGCTATTGCTCAAGCAAAGAAGCCTTCATCAACAGGAGATGTGATATCCGACACGAGCCAGACGCAGAAAATAGTTCGCAGCCAAACTACCGGCCCCGGGAATTCACGATCGAAACGAGCGAAGGAAAGAGTTGCAAGCACACCTGTTGCCAATGGGACACGGCCCAAACCCAGACGCGCAAGTTCCCTTGAGAGGCCGCAATCTCCTAGCTTGGGTCAACGAACGACCCTGAATCACAGACCCCGACCAGCGCATCTCGACTTGAATACGGATCCTAGAATGAGTACCTCATCTCTTCCGCTACCCAGCTCACGATCACCGTTGGTCTCAATGACTAGACCTGCAACTCCAGCCACGGCTGGTCTGGCTCAGCGTCCAGCGGATAATACTAGAAGACATTCCCATATTGCAAGACCACTGACGCCATCTGCGTTATCTGATGTCCAGCAAGTCAAATTATTACGGCAAAACTATTTTCGCTGTGAAACTCAATTTTTGACAGCGTTGGAAGATATTTCAAATCGACTGGTGGTTGTTCCAAAACCCGCTCGTTTAAGTGCTTTGCGTGCTGAGCTTGCCCTCATCGCCCAGGATTTGCCAGCTGAAGTGGATATTCCGATTATATGTCCTGCGACATTGGTCGATGGAGCCCCTGGCAAAAGCCGACATCACCGAATTGTTCGTTTGAATCCAGCTGAGGCGACCGTCCTGAACAGTGCAGAGAAAGTCCCATATCTGCTGATGGTGGAAGTTTTGCGGGATGACTTTTCTTTCGATAGCTCCACTGCCGATAACCAGAGATTATTGACCAAGCTGTTTTCTGAACAAGGTACTGGGCGAAGACGTATCTTTGACTTATCAGAAGCAGCTCAGATGCACACAAATTTCAGCGGAACAAAAATCAGCGATACTCCGGCAGATAGTGTTTTCGAGCCTACCTCTGGAGATTTGGGTAGTATACCATTAATAAAACCGTCAGGTGATACCCCTCCACGGAAAGAGAACGCACCCCCTGTGCATCCTGGCCTTCCTCCCAGGCTTTCTAGCGGTGCAACGACTTTATCAACATCTTCAGTCACGACTCCACGAACATCGGCAGCATCCACTTCAACGGGGAGCCCGAGAGGTTCCCGAAAAATGACACTCCCTAGCTATGGGAGAACCGGAGCATCAGATCAGCCAGATTTCTCTGCATTGGCTACTCACATGCGGACAGCATCGCAAATGTTGGCACAGCTCGATTCTACGAGTGGGAAAAGACCAAAAAGCGAGGTTGCCGCCATCCGCTCCAAGATCATCGCGAGTATGCAAAGCTTGGAGGAACAGAACTTCGACACAGATGATGGCGGCGGCAATGCTCCTACTTTCGATTTAATCATAGCCAATGCCAATGTTGCGGCGGCCAATGTTGAAACGGGAGATATTGAGGATGAGAATGTATCCGAATCGGGCTTGAACAGTGACGCTGGAGCTGCCCGGATGGAGAACGACCAGAAAACTGGTGGTGTACAGAGGAAAGGGGATAGAGATGACCCAAGTGCCGCAACCTTCGGTGAAGCTTGGAATGTGAAGAAAGAGCGAATACGGAAATCGTCACCTTATGGCTGGATGAAGAACTGGGATGTCCTCAGTGTAATCGTCAAGACTGGAGCAGATTTAAGGCAAGAAGCATTTGCATGTCAGCTGATCCAGGTATGCGATAATATTTGGCAGGATTCTCAGACCCCTGTCTGGGTGAAACGGATGCGTATTTTGGTCACGGGCGAGTCATCTGGGCTGATTGAAACTATTACGAATGGGGTTTCGCTACATTCTCTCAAACGAAGTTTAACACTCGCCACTATCGAAGCTGGCCAGAACCCGCGAAGACGAATCGCCACCCTCAAAGATCATTTTGTGAAGACCTTTGGAGCTCCAGAAAGCGATGCGTATAGAGCTGCGGAAGACGCATTTAAACGTTCACTAGCAGCTTACAGCATCATCTCATACGTCCTACAGCTCAAGGATCGACATAATGGCAATGTGCTTATCGATAACGAAGGCCATATCATTCACATCGACTTCGGATTCATGCTCTCAAACTCCCCAGGATCAGTTGGCTTTGAAGCTGCGCCTTTCAAGTTGACACAAGATTATGTTGATGTTCTTGGTGGTGTTGGGTCTCCTGGGTTTGATGATTACAAAAAATTATGCAAGCAAGCTTTTCAAGGTATTTCCCCGCGATACAGCCAAGTCCGTTATCTTTTGCTAATACACAATAGCCCTCCGACGCTCTGCCGATCATCTCATCGACCTTGTCAGTATGATGGGTCGAGAATCAAAAATGCCGTGCTTCTCCTACGGCGTCCAGCAAGCCACAACCAGCTTACGGCAACGCTTCCAGCTCCAGCTCAGCGCAGACGAAGCTGAACAATTTGTTGAGACTGACTTGATTGGGAAGTCGCTAGGGAGTTATTACACACGGTTGTAAGTTTTAGTCCTCGTCTCACCTTGACCCCCTGTTCCTCCAGGCTTGATTCTGATATTGATGCTAATATTTGGAGTATGCAGATATGATACGTTCCAATATCGTACACAAGGTATATACTAGGAGGAGGATCAAATCCACTGCTCACTCAAAACGCTCGGGCTGTATTTTGGAGGCGTTGGATATGCATATTGTGCATTTACACATGGGATGGATGAATGGGCATAATGTTTGTGGCATTTCGAGATGGCCGGCCAGTAATTGGCGAGTACAAATTATGTCTTGTTATGAATGATTCAACTAGATGACACAGTACCCCTTGTGGGTGGTTTTAGTAGTGAAGATGATCAGATCGGATTACGTGATTGAAGGATATATAAACACACCACAGCAGGGTGGTTTTGAAGCATGATCCCCGTCAATTTGATCCCGCTTCACGCGCCGAGCTGGATAGAATCTTTGCCCCATCCCGAGAACCTTGAGCTTGTGCAAACTAGTATTGTGAATATAAGTTCAGTCATCAGATTCAACAGCTCTCGAATTCACTTCATGCATTCATGCAGGTGTGTATCCCCACCTCAGCCCCCACCCTCGCTAAATTCCCTCGGAATAAAGGGGAAGCAGCGACAGAGAAAGCGCAAGGGATATCTGGGTATCCAACAACAACACGACAGCATCGATGTTCTGATAATACAATACTTTGCTCCACCACATGTGATACTCTACGGTGCTTTTGCTTTTGGTTATTGGGAATGGTTATCTCTCGGTCTCCCGTTATGCAAGATAAACAGCTAAAGGTGAATAGCAGAAGGGGATAGTAGGAGGGAAGAGCAGAGTGAATTTGGAATTCAATTTCTCTGGCAATGAAAGCTAACCTTCTTGACAGGTAGGCTTCTTTCTCTTGCTGGGGATTATAGCTACGACTTCTTCAAGTTTCATTCTTTACCGCGACATATTTATTTTATCTCCTAACCCGCGCGGAGTACGATATCCTTCTCGTGGTTGGTATTGATCTTTGCTTGAGAAGGTCAATCTGCTACCAGGGAAGAAACACCAGCAGATCAAGACCAACGCCTTGCCCAGGAACAAGAGAGCAAGCATCCCGTTATCGAAAATCGAACCACTGCGACTTTTCACTCCAATCAAGCACACAGTATCACCAATATCAACATCAACTACACCCAGACAGTCAACCACAATGCCTCCCATCGCCGGCCACAATGAGCACCAATGGACCAAATTCGAGGTACCCTCCCCCATTTTCACCCCACCCCTCAGTCCCCATACACATTCACTAACCGCGCCCACAGCTAAACACAATGCTCGCCCTCATGGCCCGCGGCATCCACCTCGACGAAACCCCCTCCCCCACCCCTCCCACCCTCAAATCCAAAAGAAGAAGAGCCCCCTCCACATCCACATCCGCATCTTCCAACGCATACCTCACCTTCGCCACGGCCCTCAACCACGCGCTCCACGGCGACAGATACCAAGAAGACATCTCCAAGCGCGAAGTAACGCGGCAGCTGGACAAGATGCTCAAGGAGAAAAAACAGGTCGTGGGGCGTGGTGGACTGATGGAGAGGCAGCGTACGGGCCGCATTACGAGGTTTCTGAGGGGGGCGTGGGAGAGTAATCGCAAGGCGGGTAGTGATGGGAGTTTGGGGGAGAAGAGGTTGAGGGAGGCGGGAGTGGGTTTTGGTGGTGGGGCGCGTGCTGATGTTGTGCGTAAGTGGAGTCCCTACATCATGGATGGACTATCATGTCGGGTAAGTACATTAACTTCGAGCTAACTTTATCGCTCCTGGTATTCAGCAGATATCGTTCGAGCAAGCGCTGGACGCGTTCAGAAGAAACCAGGGCGGAATTCGGCGGTTGTGGGGAAGATGGGCAGGTATAAGAGTGCGGCTGTTGTGCTTGATGATGATGAGGATGTGGATAATGGGGTTGGTGTGCGCGCAAATGCGTATACTGAAATGCTTGTCCCTGCTTCAGTTGGCTTCGCTGCATCGCCTCTTCGTTTCACTGATAACACCACCACCGCCACCACTACGCGTCTCCGAACCCACTCGTCCGACCATGCACTGACCTCAGAGTCCGATATCGATATCCCATTGCCTGGTCTAGCGTACGATCACTCGTCTCCACAGGCAGAACACGTTGTTTCTTCGCCTGAGGGACGTGGTTCTGCTGCTGTGCAGGAGATTGCGATGGCGTTTGAGAAAACTGGTGGGGAATTGGATGTGGTGATGGATGATGATATGGCGAGGCGGCTGGAGGAGGAGATGTTTGGGGTTGCTGAGAGTGGGTTTTGATTGATTTATCTTGCTTTGCGGATTCTTCCATGCGCGTTTATCAGATGAGATACCTCTTTGCAGCGTTGGTTTTCGGGTCGGGTTGGTGGGTTTGGTGGGGCTATTTACATATGTGAAGGGAAGTGGAGTGGAGTTATCATGGTTAGGGAGGTGATGGGGGGAAAGAAAAGCATGCGTTATTACTTTCGCTGATAAAATGACTATCTTGTTATTACTTTTACGTGTTGAAGTGGTCAAGTTTTGTGATTGGATACGAGTATGGGTTGGTGTCTTGATGGCTTTTTTTTAACCTCTATATGGTCGTGTTTTACGGCCTTCTCTACTAAAGGACCGCCAACTGTAAGCCCTTGAGTTTGCTGGATATAGAAAGCGGCCCTTATTCCCATCGACTTTTGATGTTCTCCTGGCACATTATAAATTGGTGCGGCCTTTTATATCCACTGCAAGTTATATGGTGCAATGCTTCTTATTTTTACAAACAGCCGCCAGATGCTATAGAAGTTGAGTACTTGGTCGAACGGGAAATATTCCCACTAACCCGATATTCCGCATTCCTACAAAATAGAAATATCATACACCTTTCAACCTATACCATCCCCACCCCACCTCATCTCAAACAACATCAACCCTCATAATCTTCTTCCTCTCCGCCCACCACCCAATCCTCTCCCCATCGCCCGCCTCCCTGCCCAGTCCCAGCACCTTCAGCTTCTTCCGCGCTACCCCCGACCGCCGCTCTAGCTCCCGCTTCACATCGCTGATCGTGAGTGTCGCGGGGATGTCTTTCAGCGCGTAGTGCGTGTGTGAGGGTCGGCCGTAGCCGAAGAACATGCCGCGGGACTGGAGGATGAATGTCATGTGTACGTGTGTGGGAGGTGGGGGTGGTGGGG
>QGMI01000311.1:0-37510 GCA_007821535.1 Lachnellula occidentalis
CCCCCCCTGCAAGACCCATAGGGACCTATGGGTTAGGTCCAGGTCCTAACCTTAGACCCATAGGTCGGGTCCGGGTCTTGACCTTGGACCCATGGGGACCCATGGCGACCCCTAATTATTTGCTCTCTCAGGGTCCCCATCTCCACTTTGAAGATCTCTTTCTCCTCTTCGAGGGTCTTGACCTCAATTCGCAGCTTGTTTCTCTCATCACCTATCCTCTGACCGATCACGTTGAGATTGTCGCACTTTTTTTGCAACTCGTCGTTTTTCTCTTGGCTTTGGCTCGTCTGTGCTTGGCAATCAGCTTTGATTTGCCTCAAATCGGTGGAATGTTGAGCCTCGTGTGCCTCGTACTTCGTATCCTTTTCATGTCGTAAGCTTTTCAGCTCCTTATGGCCTTCATCCAGAAGCTTCTTCAACGCCGCCATGTGTTTGTCTGCCTGACTCTTCGACTCTGCATGATGTCCATCCTTCAGAGCTTCCAGATCCTCCTGGTGTTTGTCCTTCGATTTCCTCAACTGAGTCAACTCTTCCTCAGATTCATCCTTAAGATCCCTTAACTCTTTCTTATGCCCATCCTTCAACTTCATTAGCTCCTCCACATGCTCGGCATCTGAAATCGAAGTCTCCCCGGGTGTAGAGTTCGATTCCAACTTGGCAAATTCCAAGTCTTCTCTCAGCTCAGCCAAAGCCTCCTCAAGGGCTTTGCAGCGGACATCGAGACTTGCATACAACGGTTGCTCACGTGGCAGACTGGGCGTACCCGGTTCAAGGATCCGGACTCCATTCGCAGGCGGCGTCGCAGTCTCAGGAGTAGCTTGAAAGTCCGTTCGGAGTGCAGCTGTAGACGGAATTGAAGCTCGCACAACCTCCTCAATCATTGGTGAGGAGATGAGAGTGCTGACTCCTGTCCATATTATTAGCTAGGTTCGGGTGTACTGCAAGTAGCATCTAACATCTCGTGAGGGTGAACGGTGTTTCTCGAGTGAATTGCATACCTTCAAAAACCACATCTAGCATACTCTCAAACATTGTCGACGGTATCGTTATTACGGTGGATGTTGAGGGAACAGAGAATTGTCTGACGAGTGTGTGGGTGAGATCAAATGGAAGCTGGGTTGACGACGCAGCGAGATAGTCAACAAGTCTGTCTGATTCGGCAGTATACAAATTTTAAACACCACATGCTACCTTCAATTCGAGGTTCGACTTCTGTGGAATCTTACTAATACGAAAGCTATTCACTTCATGGTAAACAGGAATCTGCATATTATATTGAGGGTTCTCGTACCTAGGCTCTGTTTATGTTCGGCTTCCGGATTATATCCAGTGAGAGGGAATCTTGGAGCCAACAGCAAGGAGGTCTAACTTATTCGTAGAAACAGCAATTTGCAAACCATGGTGTCTATCCTACGAAGCAAAACTAGATGCTCTCCACAACAATATGAAATCCTCTCGAGTATACCTGTTACCGGAACCATAGTGCCATCTATTATATCGCTTTCCGATTTATATCTTCTTCGCAGCCTTGCCTTCCTGAAACCGTCTTTCTCGCTCTTAAAGCCTGGTCGTTGAAACCCCCTCTCGACTGGGATCCTTAATAGCAATCCTCCTCGTCTGCTGTTCATCGGTCCACTCTTCATAGCGGCCTCCTGGTCCATTCCTATCCAGCTCCACAATTGAAACAGTCAGCTCTTGCAGTCTAGCAAGCCAATCCTTGTGTATTACGCTGCTATCAAATTCCACATCTGATTTTCGAGAACTATGAGCTGCGTATATTTTCTTCATGAGTTCACTGTGCTCTTTGCGCTCTTCTCTGCAGTCACCACCATCGTTGTAAATTCGAACAGTAGCTATCATGATATCACAATCACGGGCTTTGCGGGTGATCTCTGGCCAGGTTTCGTAATCAAGTGAATAGATCGTGGTAAGTTTGTCCCTTAAATCGGCTGGATGAGACGCAAGTCTAGATTTGAGCAATGCGAAATCAGCATCCCCATTTGCATCGTGAGCTGCTGTATTGCCTTTTTGAAAGAGAGCTTGGCTGAGACTTCGACGAGGGTTATTGCGAAGTGTTTTCATCGTCAGCTCGACATAACGAAATCGAACCGCAGCACCGACATTCAATAATGGCCCTGCTGCCTTTCGTTGCTCCCTGAGCTCATTTTGATGCACAACGGCTTGGGATGCAAGTTTCTTCTGAAGCATTTCTTTGACCTTGGCAAGACATTGTACCCTCAATTCCTCTTCGGTCGCTACAAAGTCGTCTCTGATCTGCTTGATCTCCTTCTGGTGTTGGGCGTTTAGCTGCTCAAACTTGGTGGCGTTCTGGGCCTCTAGGTTGTAGCTGTCTTTCCGTAACATAGCAATTTTGTATCTTGCGAGCTTCAAGTTGCGCTTCGCCCGCTTTAACTTCAGCTCCCGTTCTCCCTCGTTGAGCTTCTCCCAGAGTGACTTGCCTCCGGTCTGAAGTCGCTTTGAAGAACCAATCGAGGTCCGGGCTACTCGATTTGAAGTGGAAGACTGATGGGAATCTTTGGTGGAGAGGACGTTGACGGGGAGCCCAACATCAACACCTTTCGGAGTAGCTTTGGATGTGCGATCGACGGCTTCGGTAGGGAGTCTTGAGCTTGAGGTATCGTCTTCTATAAGACTTAGCGGACCGTGACTCTAGACACCAACAGATATCTTACCTATTGTAAAGCGCAAGAATCTCTGCGTCTGCTCTTCCAGAAGTCGATTCGACTCCTCAAACCACGAGCTCGTTAATCGTGGTCGGGCCATTCCGCGGAGGTTTCTCTCAAGAACATGTGCTCAGGAAGGAGGACGTGGCGTTGAGAAGGATAATTCGAGTTGGTAAAAGCCACTATGGGCACATCAGACTATATAGAGAAAAGGTCGATTGATTTCTGGTGATGGAGTTGAGTTGAAGTGAAGGTTCAAGGACCGGATTGATGTTGAAAGTTTGGCGAGACGCGCTTCTCTCCACCGAATGGTCTTCAAATATGGAAGTAGCACATCTGGCATTCATTTTAAAGCACTTCATTTCTTTAGAAAGTACCGTGTTCCTCCTTCTCCAAAATATTCAAAGGTTCATGCCTACCAATCTCTCTCGAGGTCTTTCTTTCATGTGCCTTTCGCCCACCAAGTATGATTCCTCTTGGACTTGGATGCTCCCCTTTTAGCCACCCGCCCCTAACCTGTAAGCTATGGATAATAGCTGGAGGTTATGTGGTCAAGTAGGCCTTCTAAATATGTAGTTGAGCATGCGGGGTACGATTTGAGAGCAACAAGAACACAATCACTATTTCTTTGGGTCTTTGATATGTACAGTTTTACTAACATTCATCGAGGCGTGGCATTGATATGCAGCTAGAACTGAATGGTACATCAAGGGAGCTCATTGATATATCAGAATGGAAAGTTCCTCTCTAGCAAGACACTCCTTCATAACCCATCCACCAAATCTTTCCGTCGACAATTTCTCCACCTGCAATGGCAATCCTACTACAATATTTATCTGATCCCAGAACTTCATCAAAAGTCAGTTTTGCCTCAATATCCCATATCAGGCTTGTAGCAAATCTTGCACTGATTGGAAGCTTGAAATACGCAATCACCGCGAGACTGTTGCCCTTCCGGCGAAGCTTGCCCGTAATACCTGTAGAAGAAGAGCTCATTCTGACGGGGTGTAGATTTTACCTGAGCAACAACACTTTGCGGCGATTTTGATCCACAAACTTTCGTGTTAGATGTTCAGCCACTTCAGTCATTCCGTCCATTTCTTCTTCAGCCTTAATCCAGTCGTCCGAGAAAAACTGCAGCCAACCTCGCTCACTAAAAACTCTTGACTTGCCTCCAAAACAGGTTCCGCGGCTTTCTTCATCTCCCCCGCATACATTACCCCCGCATCTAATATCTTTGTAAATGTCTCCCAGCGCAATAAGTAATGCCTCCTTTCTTACAAAGTACGGTGCATCGTCTTTGGCCGATACCAAAGCACGAATGGTAGACTGACAGTTTCGAATTCGTAGGAGGTTTGGGGGGCAGTGGCCAGAGAAGTCTGATTTTATGCCGTATAAGGCTTTGTAGAGACTGGCGCTCTCAAAGTGATTATCGTCGCTGATGTAGTTTAGTTTGAACAGAGCGGCATCGGCTTTGGCGTTTCCCTCGTGGGCAGCAGCGTTTCCTCTGTCAATAACGGCCCGATCTGGATACCCAAACTCAAAACCTTCTGTGTCTTCCTCAAATTCAAACTCATCCTCATTCTCCAATCCGCTTGTCCCCTTTTCGTGTTCTTTGTTCAGTGAGAATTTCGCCTGCTCTAGATATCGCAGTCTGACCGCAACCGCAACTGCCATAAGATCCTCAAATGAATCTTGGTGGTCGGTCCAGTTCGCCTCCCCTCTTATATATTCTGCCTTGTAGTGGTTTTTCTTCATCCTTTCGTCGCCCCACAGACTGAATAACTCAGAGCATCTGCGACTCAGGCGCTTTAATTCATATGCTTGGTACTCAATAGTACTCACGTGCTTACTTTGCTCCTCCAAAAGCAATTTGACTTTATCTCGCGACTTGTGTAGCTTCTTCAATCGATCCTCGGATGTCTTCGTCAAATTCAGATCTGCGACAAATGCAGCAGCCAATCGCTTCTCCAGATCGCTCACATGGTTCCCGTGTTGTTCATTGAGTTGCTCTCGTTGAGCCTTCAGCGCCTCTTTGACTTCTTTCGACTGATTCGCTTTGGCCTTTGCCGCCTCCTCGCGTGCTGCTGTGGCATTATGCTGTGCTGACTTGAGATCGCATGTTTTCTTCCCAAGGTCCTGCTTTATCTTTTCGCACCTAGTTTCCAGTTCGCGGAATGCTTTCTCGGAGTAAACCGCCGTTCCATAAGTCTCGGATTTCTCAGTTGATAGTCCTCCAGGCACAGAAGCCACGGCGCTCCCAGACACTCCATCACCCTCCCCAACTGATCCAGCATCCGCAGAGTCGGACAATGTATAGGTATGTATCTGCGGTGTCATTTGAGGCGCTACTATCTTCGGGGTGTTGGAACCAAAGGAATCGAGTGCCCATGCGGTGGTCGAGTCGAATTCTCTCATTTCATCGAAAACGCTCACCGGGGGCTCGAAGATTACACGTGCTGAAGACTTCTGCTGGCTTGCCTCTGTCTCTTCGACTTCGTCATCCGTGATCTGCTCCTCTGCGTCGAGTATGCTTTCAGCATCGGAGTGCGCATCAATGGATTCGAGCTCGGCCGGTTGCAATTGCGGCGAATATAGTGCATAAGGGCTGGGCCACCTCTTCTTCGCGCTCTTGGCTTTGTTTCCCTTCTTCTCCTTCCTGGTCATGATGGATCTCCAATTTCTCGGCTCTGCAAGACTTTCAGAAAGTTGAAATGCGTATAACACTAGAAGGTTGCACTTACGCAGCGATAACTTGGAAGGTGAATGTCTCCGATCAAGACACAGTGCAAAGACACAGTGCAAACCTCTCTTTGTGTGTAGCAAGATAATTGAGGATGTGTCTGGGATCTCGGGGTTCGAAAGCAATGTGTTACTGAGGTGGAAGTGAAATGTCAAAACGGAGCTGGATTGCTGTTTTACAGTTGAGATTTAATCTGGGTTGCGTTTATGTGAATCGCGTCCAGTGGAGGAAAGCGGTCAAGTGGAAATGTAAACTAAGTCACGTGTATGTCCCCCTTTTCTTCGCTTACGCCAGTCATCACTTCAAAATCCCAGTTTTGCAACAGCTTTGGAGCTGTGGTTTAAACATACGAGATTATGCAGTGTAATGATGTAAGTGCGAAGTGCGATCGCGGCTGCTTGTGAATTTCAAGATGAGGGTTTGTGGGAAAGGTATACCATTGTACTGCATTTTCAGCGCATGCAAACGAAGTTTCTGGTGCTGAAAATTGAGTTCTAGGTCATGGGGTTTAGTTAAATAATCTATGGAGTAATCCATCAAGTGTTGGAAGCCATTTGCAACTCAATAAATGTGATGTCCGAATTGTGACGGCGATGTTAAACATCGAACTTAGTTATGTACTGGGCATCAAGGTTACTATTATGTGTATGTATGTACTACAAGCATCTCTCCCGAAGGTACAACGGCCATGCGATAGAAACAATCATCTCAAATACTCGTAATTTGACCATTCGCACCAGAGACCTGGTAAAATGACCAGAACATTATCACCTTACCGATGGACCGCTCTTCCTGACAGGTCAATAATGCTACCTTGGCCATATGAGGTCTTCTAACACTTAGTGGACGTCTTCTGTAGAACTTAGTTAGTCATTTACTCATACTGAAACAGATACAGGTGGCCTCACGTGTAGCCAATGCGCTCCAGCTTCGATGCATCTATCTTTTTCTACCTGCCACGAGATCAGATACCAGGGCTTCCAACATCTCCGATCCCTTGTCAATACTACGAGTGTCAAGTGTTGAGCGTCTGCAAATATCGTAAAAAAGGGACGAAGCTTCGGCGCGCTGTACTTCCATGCCCGGACGGTGTACAATAGTCTGGATCGTTGCATCAAGGTTGATGGCTCTCTGCATACTCTCTGAATTTTCCAACATAAACTCAGCCGGTCCCATCTTATAGAGTTCTCTGTATATTGCCATCAGATTGCCATCTACGTTTGCTGAGTCGGTGGTGAAGAGCGTTGCATCAGCCTGGCCGTTGCCTTTGTGAGCTGCGTCGTTTCCCTCTTTGATGTTCGCGCGGTCCGGGAGATGGAGTCGAGGATTGGGGCTCGTGGCAATAGCTTGCTCAAGAAATCGTCTGCGAATAGCAGCCCCAACCGCGAAGAGTGGATCCTTCGCCTCTAGTTCCTCTTCAAGGGCCTCGACTCTCGCTGCCAGTGCTCGCCGTCTCTTCTCGGCTCTGCTATAGAGACTCTGAGTCGCCAATAGCTCGTTCTCCAAGCTGGTAAAGGTCACTGGTTGCTCCCGTGTGATGACAACTGCAGGCGACTGACAAGCTTCTAATGTGCTGCATCTTCGCTCAAGAAATTTATTTTCTTTTCGAAGACTATCGACCCACAAGCCAAGTCTATTCGTATAATTTTTGACCCAGTCTAGCGACTCACCGACGTTCGGCATCCCCCAGGCGTAGACATATGTCTTCGTCGACTCTACATCCACTAAAAACTCTTCAAATTGTCTGTCCCGACCTCCACTTTGCGCCTCTATGGACTCCAGGGGAAGTTCGACCGCAATCTTTGTCGATTCTATGATTTTGTTTAATGTCTTGCCGTTACTCTTCGCTCTCTCATGGGCGCGCCGGAGCTTCCGATTCTTACTCTGAAGAACTTCCTCCAATTTTTCGCACCGCGTCTTCAGTTTGCGGAAAGCTTCCTCCGAGAACTCGCTTCCGGCTGCAGGGTGATTCCGAGTTGAGACATTCACCTTCGCAGTCGGCTCCTCATCTTCAGGATAACTATCGAAATCCTCCTCTTCGCTGGTCCACCTGTAGCACGAGAACCTAGAATGCGAGGGTAGGGAATGCCGCGCTGGGAATCTGGATTGGCTGTTGACTTTGGCCGTCGCAGCCTTCTTCTCCCTGTTCATGATTGATCTCCTGTTCTGGGCACTGTTAAAATCGTGTTCATGGTTGAAGGGTGGTACTTACATCGTAGATAATTGTCTAAGAAGAAGCCAGCCAAGGTCTAGAGCATGCTAAGTCGAGAATGCGTCCAAGAGGAGGTGCTCGAAGTGATATTTCCGGCGTGGAGTTGTTTAGATATTGATGCGAAACTGGAGTTGATTAAGGACAAAGTGAATATCAGAAGTTGTAGTGCACGGTCTCGAAAGGCGGTATACAACTTTAAAAGATCACGTGAAACCACCCCCCTTTTCCCATCCAGGCCAGTTCTCACTTCACAAGTCTGGATTCCACAACGCTTTGAGCAAACTGAAACTTGGCACACGAGGCCATCGAAGTCTTAAAAACCCTCATCTTTTACAGAGACTAGTATTTGGTGTCCTGCGTCCCACAAGATATGCTTGATAGCCAGGGCAATAGGAAAGATATTTGGATTCGCGGCCATAATGTATAGTTATGAAGAAAATCATAGAGGTCATACCACCTCTCGAACTTCCTATGCTGTTTCGTAAACAAAACACTCACGACTATGAAAACCGGCCTAAGCGGAGCTCCCTACTGATCATTCGCGTCGACAATTATACGCGCGCGCATCTTCGTCGGCAAATTCTCCTTGACCGCATCCTGAACGACCTCTCCACCGGTCTTCATAGCAGCCACCATACCAGCCGATTGCTTAGGGACACCTACCTTATGCAAGATCTCAGTCTGAGCTGCGATATTATCCAGTCTGTCCTGCAGACCATCGGAGATCTGTTTTTGTTGCTGCAAAATTCAGTCAGCTATAATCTCATTTCAAAGGAGAGGGAGGGGATACTCACATCACCGACTAGCTTGGCAATAGCTGTCTGGGCGTCGTCGGTGAATTTATCCAATGCTTCGCGTCTGGGGCGGATATCTTCGCCTGCTCGAGATACCTTGCTTACCTCTAGCACCAGTGAAAGACCGGGTTGAACATGCTCGGCGTGCATCTTGGTGTACATGGAGCAAATTGAGTGCAGGAGGTCGAAATACGCTTTGATTTGGAGGGTTGAGGAATAGATTGTTTCAATGTCCATATCATTGAGACCCAGCATGGATTTCTTCACAGCGTCCTTGGCCACACTGGAGACATCCTCATCGAACTTCTTGACCTTGGTCTCTACGACGAGGTGGACCATAGTGGACAAAGCGCTGAAGAAGGCGCTAAGCTTCCCGATTTGGACTTTGAGCTCGACGAGGATGCCGATACAGTCGATGAGGATCTCCTTTACTCTCTCCTGTAAAAGAGTCAGTTAAGCTTTACAATCATGTTTTTCATTCGCACGAACCAATGTCTTTCCTTGCATATCTAGACCCTGCATCTTGGTCTTAATAGCAGTCATCTGTTTCTGCACTGCCGCTGCGGCCTCGGCTGCCTTTTGGAAGTTGGCTTGAGAAGTCTCGAGAGCCTTTTGGTTGATGGCGAGCTTCTCAGTCGCGGCACTAAGAGCGGCATTTTCTTCACATCAATATGTTAGACGTCTCCTCTCCTCTTCAACCGGTCTCCGGACAACTTACGGGAGCTGTAATCCGTCTTTGGAACATCGAATCTCATATCTGTCATCGAAGGTGTGCTTGAGGATGTGCCTGGGAAGGTTTTGGCTGTAGTCTCAAGTCGTGCTACTGTCTCCTTGATCTTGGTGATACCATCTTGCCACTTCTTGACTTCTTCCTTGTCTGTTTTCCCAGCGCTGAGTTGGAGCTGGTTGCCAACTTCTTTCTTGATTACCTCGACTATCTAAAGTAGTCGTTAGCCAGTTCCATCATTGAGAATATACATTGGTTACCTTGATACTCTCGTCAAAAGCTGTGCTGAGGTCAATACTTGGCGTTCCCTTGCCCAAATGAGCATTCTTCTGTTGCATTTTGAGATTGGTGAGCAACCAGGTCAGACCCTTTGTTCCCTCCTCGGTGCTCTGTCCTTCCTCTTCACCAGAAGGCTGATCCTTGAACTTTGCCCAATCGACGCTGTTATCAGGACCTTGCGTAAGGTAAGCCTGCAGAGAGTTGATGAAAGGCGCGAGCATGGGTGCAGCCTGATAAGCTGGGTCTGTTTTGGGGGTAGCATCAACCTTCATCGACAATTCCCTGTTGGGGATCGCTCCAGCGATACCTTTGATGATTTCCGAGCCACCGGGTGCGTTTGCAGCTCCATTTTTGCCTACCTGGCCTAGAGCGCCCGCGATTCCCGACACGACCGACATAGGGTTAGCAGCGGAGATTAATGCTGGGAGTGCTTGGGCAATGATGGATGGACCGGCCTGCATAATTGAGTTGACTGCACCCATGGCACAAGTTTCCCAAGCTTGAAAAGGTTAGCGACGACATTTGATGTACCGAATGAAGGCATATTACCTGAAGGGACATCAGCATTTGCTTTCTGGAAAGCATTATCTGCTTTTTCAAGAGAAGCTTTCATCACAGCAGTAGCTTCATCGGCCTTGTCCAGCTCGTCTTTAGTATACTTCGCCTCGATCTTCGCCTGAAGCTGTGCTGAAATGTTGTCTTCTGATTCCGCAGAAGTTGTGCCATGTTTCTGGACCCTGTTGTCTGTTAGTCTTTTCATTTATTGTGGGAAGAAAGGCGGGAAGGGAAGGTATTCTGCTTACGAAGCTTGGTGGAACTCCGCAACAGAGAGAAGCCAGTCATCGAAAGCCTTTGAAGTGTCGTCGGCGTATTTGAGGCAATTATCAGACAAGCGTCGTAGCTGATTGAGCTTCACCTCAAGATTCCGTTGAGTATCAGGAAGCGATTGTGTGGCTCGGACAATGTCGGTAACCTGCATCTATTAGAGTTCATTCCGACCACGATCCATTTGGTGCTTCTTACAGTCGATGTCAGCTCACCCGACGTGGCTGCTATGCTGGACATATTGTTGCCGGCAATATTGAGGTTTTAATGCCTTGGTCGCTGACCTAGAAATTACTATTAGTATTTCCACTAGCAGGGTCTTCGAGTAAACTTACAAACACCAAGCATGCACGAAGAGTTGGCTTTGCTGCAACCCTACAACAAGCGGATGAGTAATTAGGATCTTTCGAATAGTCAAAAGGGGCTTACCGAAGATACTTGAAGCCACCAGCGGGAGCTGCATCCCCAAGACTAATCTTCGCAGCTTCCTCAGAGGCGGCAGCGACATGGCAAGCACCCATCAACGAGATAGCAGTTGGCGCGGCAGACAAAAGTTCACTCCAGTTGTAATGAAACAACAGGGATTCCTTGACCTCGGTCACGAAGGCGCCGCCTGCCTTTCCGGTATAGTTCTTCTTGAGAAGGTCGGAGTTGGCCTTCTCAACGGCTGCGAGAGAAGCAGCTGGATCTGACATTGCAAATACCTGAGAGTTACAATCGAGTAATTGAAGTAAGTATGATAGTAGTGAGAATTGTGTAGATGGTGTGAAGAGAGCAAATAACTTCTCTCTCCTGGCCTTCTTGCTAACTTATATATACTAAAACCCCCATAGATGACAATCGACAACCATAGACAACAGCAAACAAGAATAAACAAAAAACAGTCCAAATAAGCGTATATTGACCATCCGGATCTTTTAAACCACTTTCAAACCCCAGCCAGCCACACGACCACCCAAAGCTCCAATCACTCACCACGATCCGAACATCCAGAATTCAGATGCGCCCGCCACGAAGCATTATTCCGCAACAAGACTTGTGGGCTTCAACCCGTCTCTCCATTGCAAACCCCCAGCTCACACAATTGCCATGTTATTGTCGCAATGGAGAAAACAAGACCCAAAAAAGGCCGGCTGAATGCGGGGTACAGTAAGTCTAGTGGGTGTCAAGCGCGCCGGACCGTAACCTAGAACCGTGCTCGTCCGATCTGGGCCCAGGGCTTTTACACCGCAGTGGCGCTTTTTATTAGCTGAATTGTCAGTCATGCATAGGGCTGGAGATCCGCTATTGAGATCAGGATCAACCAGCCTTATTAGAGAAGTTCCTCCGCGAAGACCTCGGGCCAAACTTGGACACTATTTCGGCGCCTGTTGAAAAGCCACTTCAGCTCAGTTGGTGCTTCTCATTACGTTCTATAACTTCTCTGGGAGTATTGGTTCCGTGGGCAGTTCAAAGGAGTACTACTGAACTGCCACCTACGCAATTGGCCGTCTACGAACTCTGGAGCATTTGCCGAATCTAGTAGCTTTGGGTTGTATGCAAAGTCATAGACTATTTATCTTTTTGTCAGATCATTGGCTTTGATACTTGGCTGGTGACCAGAAAGAAAATCAACACGCCAACTTTGTTGTATACGGTCTACCCCTCAACTCAAGACTTATATATCTTGGGAGATATTTTACATTCCGTTGATTCTCCAACCTCTTTTGAAAACCTTCTATCTTTTCCGTTCAACTAAGCTTCTCGAATCTTTCGCCGTCAAATCATGGAGAACGTAGATGCATGGCGCAATGAATTCAATACGCTAGCAGAATCCTTTGCTTCCTTTCAACAGCGTATTCAGGACCAAATCCAAGAAGATGAAGAAATGCTCCGAACGATTGGTATAGCTCGTTGTGCGGCC
Source organism: Lachnellula occidentalis (assembly GCA_007821535.1). NCBI lineage: Eukaryota > Fungi > Ascomycota > Leotiomycetes > Helotiales > Lachnaceae > Lachnellula > Lachnellula occidentalis. Next base: position 12,168 of record QGMI01000311.1, read on the forward strand.
CTCGACGCAGCATATGACATCTTAGAAGAACTCACCAAAGAACTTCTTACCATCGAAGATGGCGATGAATTCGTAGGAACTGATCATCTACCTTCACTTTCAAAGGCCGTGGATAAGTTTCACGAGCTCAGCAAAACCTGCGAAAAGGCCGTTGACAGGATCGGCGAAGAATTTGTCGACACTACTCAATATGGAGGTGAAAACCGGCAACTGAAAGAGGCGTTGGATGATTTTAACCGATGTCTCTTGGCTGATATTCAGCTTTGTGAGGGCTCGATTCATCGATATGAGAGTGAAAAGAATACGTTTCAGCAGAATTTGAACAATGCCCAAAATGAGTTGAATGACTCAAGAAACAAACAAGGTGTAAGCAACTCCCTTTCCCCTCAAAAGTAAGTGCTAACTATATTTGACAGGGGTTTTTCTACGGCGTCTTCGGCGACAACGACATCGACAACCAAGTCCGCAGCAATGAACAGGCCGTCAACAACGCTCGGGACTGGTGCACAAGCGCCGAGCGAAAGATTGACTCCCTCTGGTCTGCCCACGGTTCCGGTGCTGAGTTCCAAGCCAAAGCACTCTCACTGCAATCTGATCTCAACAACGATTTTTGGGATATGAATACCGAGTATTCGAAGTTGGTGGATGGAAGAAAGCGGGATGAGCATATTTGGTTGACTACGAGGACGTTGGATTATTATGTTTCGACCAGTGAGCCGGATACGACGAGGGATGAGGTGTTGAGACATGTACTCATGTTGGTTGGCACTGAGGATGAGGGGGTGGATACGGATGAGGATGTTAGGGCGTCGAAAGAGAGGATTGAAGGGTTGGTGAAGCAGAAATTAGCGGTTGAGGTTTATGAGATGCTAAGGAAAGAGAAGGTTTATCTTGATATGGACTTTTGAGTGGTATATCTAGGGTGTAGACGATCGGAAGAGTTTGGTTCAGCGGCTTTTGTATATCTTCACTAGCAGTAGTGGTGATCATTATCCTTTTGCAAAAAACCCCTTTCAAACCTTGGAACCTCGTCCAGACTTTTCGGAGGAGATGTGTTGGTATCACATAAGTGTACTGAGTAGGCCTAGTAATCTGTGTCTTAATACATTGGTTTCTAGGTGCAGAGGCAAGATGCAGAGTGCGATGCGAAGAGGTGAGGCCTCTTCGCTTAGTCATGCGCGCTAGGATCACGTGGCCCAAGACCCACTTATCCACCAATCCATGGGTTCACACAAGATGTTTGTAATTTCTCAGATAAGTATCTCAAATTAGTATATGAAGTAATTTAGCTAGTACTTCTATAGCTATACACAGAACGATTTATTCTCCTTTTTTACTGATATATCAAAGATATTCAGAGATAAGAAGGACGACGAACCTGCTGCAATATAATTGCCAGCGCTAGTGTCTCTTTCACCTATCCGCATAACCTGATTGTAACCTATTTAAAGGGGGTAAAGGCTCAAAAGACGACGTAGCATCCTTCTTCAATGCTATGGTAGAAGCGTTTCTATAGGTGTTCTTAGTTATCTCTTCCTTACAAACGCAATGAAGCTTCCTGTCTCACTTACTCTCATCTCACTATGGGGCGCAATTTTGTGCTTCCCCTCTCACCATAGCCTCTATCACCACCCCCCAAAAGTGCGCTGACACCTAGCTTCTTTTACTTACACTTACAATATAGATACTTCAGTTGGCAACGGCATGGTCAAGGCCCCGGAGCTTGCGTAGGGCGCGCGGAACATACTCATCCCTATTAATTAATGTTGCGAGATGCGGGGCATGGTTGGCACTAAGCCTAATCAGGGCCACTAGACCCTCTCTCTCCCTGATTACTAAGCATAATCTGGAACATTATATATACTCTACTCTATAGTTTAATTCTTCTTACGCTCCTACTTAGCCTAATAACAACACAACAGATTGCACCTAAAACTACGTCTATTATTCTGTATACTAGTGCTCCTCCGTAGGGCGATTGGCTACCCCGCATTTCTATATTGACTTCCCAGATGATTTTTGATTCAAGCTGAAAAATCGGTAGAATGTCTCCTAGAACCAGACCAACGATTTCCTAGTTTGCTGTAGCTTTCCCATAGCATGAAACGCACTGCTTATCGTAGCTCCGCTTATTGGTTTTCTTTAAGTCGACGGCACGGATACAGTAGTTTCAGACTACTGCCCCGGCATACTTCAGCACACACAGACAAAGCCCACGATAACTTCGGACTGTCCGATTACCTCACTTCCTTCCCCGTGCAGTGGGATATGCCGCAGATTTGACGCTAATTCTTCGTTTCCGCGATGGGATACCGCTGTCGAAAGTGCAGCAGCCAGCCACAAAACCCAAGGACCACTTCCCGACGTCGCTTGACTAGGAAGGGGGGGTATCTCAGTTGCACTAGTCTTGGTACTATTGAATGTCACACATTTTGAGATGGGTTTGTGGGTGCTGGCTGGTGCGAATTTGGATGGTCGAGATGATCCACCTATGTTGCACGTTTTCGAGAAGCTGGAAAATGGGGTTCATGACATTTCGAATGGAGACCCAGAAATCGCAAAATCAGAAAAACCAGACTTCCCTTGGTACTGGTGGTATATAAACTCGAATGCTTTGCATCTCATTTGGATCGCCATTCTTTTGATCTCTCACAACAACATACTCAAGACTGTCTTCGACTCTTCATCCATTGACTATAAGCTATTTCTCTCAACTTCAAGAGCAAATCATAAGATACTCTTCAACATGGGCTACAACGAGTACCCAGGAATTCTCAGAGAACCCCTCCCGAACGACGAAAACACTTTCAAGTATCTTCAAGGATTGGACGATCACTCCGTCCAAACAGCTCTCTCCCGAGCTATCAAATCCGCAGATGCTGTCAGCAACATTCTCTCAATAAACGATGGAGGATTTCTTCCGTGGGTCGTTGACCAAGTTGAGGATGCCATGAAAGACAAAGCCCTTGCTACGGGATGGAAAATCAAGAACATAGTTTTCAGTAACTATGATGAGGAGAAGGAGAAGCCTGCTGAGGCCTTTGTGAAGGACATTGGAAAACAGCTTTTCTGGGCTGGTCTTACCTTTTTGAAAGGTGCTGTGATTGGTGCTTCGACTGGTATGCCTCAATTCTCGCACCTCCATCATCTACATCTTCTTCCCTGAATGCTCTTGCTCTGTCGAAAAATTTAAATTATATATGCTCACTCACTCACTTTCATCAACGACCAGGCATCCCATTCACGCTCCCAATCACACTGGTTGTCTCCGTCCTAATCTTCTTCCAAAAACAAGACGAATACGAACAGATGAGGAAAGATAAATGGCTTGCGGACAGGCTAATGGCTAACCTCCAGAAATGCCGTGAGAAGGCCGCAAAAATGGTACTCGCGAAGCGGGCAAAGACACGTGCGACCCAGAACCGAGTCTACCAGTACGGCGAAAAAGAGTTCGCAGTCATCTACTCCGGCTCTGTCGCTGATCGCACTGTAAAAGTCACAGCCAGTGACAGAGACGCTGTTGTAGTAGCGATACACTATCTCAAAGTGGAAAGCCCGACTGGTATTGATGGCAGCTTTTCGAACTCGGGTAACGAGTGGTTGATGGCGGAGATATATGTCAAGTGCTGGGATTTAATGCAGAAATTTCAGGGAGGATCTGGGTACAAGGAGCCAATTCTAAAGGCGGAGGTGAAAGGGTGTTATAAGAAGAGGATTGAGGATATTTTAAAGATGGCGACAATGGCGGACGAGGAGCCGCTGGGCAATGGACCGCAGCCGTCGACACGGGTGAAAACTATGTCGGAGCTCAACGCTCAATGGAAATGAGGGTTTTCTGCAGAGAGTGAAATTTTAGAGTAGTATTCACAATAGCTAGCCTACTACTATTCCTTTTCAATGTCATGTTTCCAATTTCGACAACTTAACTTTTACCTAAAGGCCGTCAAGTGGAGTAAGAAATATTATATCGCCTCTACTCGAGAACAACTAATCCACCTATCGCATATCATATTAGAGGATGAGAATTCCCTCAGGTATCTGCGCTCAACCACATCACCTCTTTACGATGCTGCACGAAAAGAAAAGGCAGACCAAGTGAGCAACAGCACTCCTCATATTCAATCCTCAGATATAGCGATCGGCAGGAAAATTACTTTGCAAGAGAAAAGCAGACAGACGTCTCTATATCGTCGGATTCATATATACGCAGCCTTTCCTCTTTATAAGAACTATAGGCTTTATAAACTCTATCAAAGATTTTGATAACATTATAGAGACTTATTACAGCTTTTTTTATCATCCTAATAGAAACAGCTATCTAAGTACATTCTACTATACAACCTATCGATTCATCACTAGCGTCCAAGAAAGTCTAGTAGGTATAATCTATATAAATTCACAATATTACCCTCATACAACACCTTCCTCACATAAAAGGAAACTACCTATCCTTGCACGACTCAACCCGCACCCAAAAGTCTATTTATAGCCCACTCTACTCCACTTTCGCAAAACGTAGCGTCTCCACCTCTAAGCGCGCTTTAGTCTCAAACGAAAAACCGAAAAGCGGCTGCCTGCATTGCGACATGCAACAAAACATTCCTCGGTCAACTACCTAAAGGAAACTTCGGGCTGCATGGCGATATGCAACAAAAGCCTTTCTAGGGTAATTACCTAATAGGAATTTCACGTGTCAAACCACCTGATCGAAGGAAATACCATAGGGAAATCAATCAAAGTGAGCGGTTCCTACTTTATATAATCAAAGGCTTAAATTGGGGGAAGGGTTGCATTACTTGAGTCAAGATCGAGATTTGGCAAAGGGGGCATGTACCAATCACGTGCTAAAGACAACAGGCAGGCTTGCTCTCCCCCACCATACGTGAACTTCCTTAAGGCCCTCGGGTTATGGTCCGCATTGTGACACAGAGGAAGACTTGTTCTGAAGAAGCATCACGGAAGTATCATTCTATGCAACCTCAAAGAGGGGAAGGGAGAACTGCTCTGCACCGGACCTGTGATCCGGAAAGGGAGTGAGCCGCTGAACCCGTGTGATCTTTTCATAAAGCTTTTACTTTTTTACTTGCTGTGCTGTTCTTTTCCAGTATTTCTATTCGTACAGCGTCTGCCTAAATTTTCCCTTTCCTCGCTGGTATGAGCGCCCACTGACATGAAGTTCGGATGGTATAAATAAAGGAAATGTAAGGGATTGTATAGTTTGCATGATCTCAAATCGTAAACATAAACGCAAGCATAAGTAATACAACGCTAGCCACCCAGATGAATGTTCCATGAATCGTTAGCAGAAGCGTAAATAGAATGAGCTTTGTATCCCGGGGAAAGAAAAGTGCCTAGTAAGCGGGTGTTTTGTTGACATTAGCCGATGCATTTAGCATCTGGAATCAATTTGATTTGGCCGTATTCGTAATAAGGACGTCTGAATCTTGGAAAATAGGTATCGGGTATTAGAACATTAGAACATTGTTTCGTTGAATGCGTATAAAATGTGATCGTTAAAGGCGTTTTCTCTAGTAAGATGCGTCCCGTGAATCGACGATGGATGATTGGCGAAAGAAAATTCCCATGAGAAGGGTTTATTTGGAGCCGTAAATGTAGACGAATTCGTTGAGTTTGTGAGTTTGTGAGAAGAAAAAGAAAATGCAAAAGTAGTTTTATCCAGCTGGAGGTGGCCCAGGCCCAGGTAGTGGAACTGGGGGTGGATCAGGGCGAATTTGAGGTTCTGGAGGAGGATATTGTCTTGGCTCTTCACTCTGTATAAGTTGTGATACTTGAGTCACTGGTCCCTCTGGCCGATGTTGGTGGAAAGGTTGGCTAGGAGTGATTGGCGTAGAACCTTGTGGCGCCTCCAACGGTTGTGGCTGCACGGGCTGTGGAGTTGTAATAGAAAAACTGCCTTCACCAGGTTTAGGAACCTTGACACTATTAGTTTCTTCCTTTCCCATTCTTGGAGGATTCCTACCTTGGGTTGCCTAGGAGCTGCTCTCGCCCTTTTCTTCTTCCCGGGTGAGTCTCCCGTAGGAATCATCGCCGGAATAAGAGCAGGGACAGGAGCAGCTTCGATTGGTCCACTTTGATATTGTATTCCACCACTCATCTCAGGCGCAGAGCCCATAGGCGCAATTACCGCGTATCCTGCGCTGCTAGGCTCTCCAGTGACTGCTTGTTTCCCTCCTTTCGCTGCCATGGTTTTTGATGGTGGTAGCACTTCTCCTCTTAATATTGCCTCTCGCTGCCTTTCCTCGACATCTGCTTTGGACGGCCGTCCCCTTTTCTTCGTTGGAACTGCTGATTGACCTGAAAAGGAGGAAAACGGATGCGGAGAACCATTCGAGGAGGTTGGCTTAGGTCGAATATCGCGCGCAGATGTTAAGCTTTCCACGCCCGACTGGCGTCGCTTTGGTTGAGGATTCGTCATAAGTGGTTCGAGATGTTCAGGAGCTGATTTGCGCTTGTGAGAGGGATTAGGGAGAGGCAGGGCTGAAAAATGGGAATGTTGGCCAGATCGTAGCATTTCGAAGGTGTCAATACATGATTGCATATTGCGACCTGCAATGAAGTCAGCAAATCATAAGATGTGCGACATATGCAAGATCGATGTCTGGGTTGTTTGTTGGAGATCTGGCGAAACTTGAAGCCGAAACAGCGCGTCTAGAGGTGCCGAACTTACCATAGGGAAGGAGCATCTGGGGCCAAGCCGGCTGCACATTTCCCTCACTTAGAAGAGCTAGAATCCTCTCTACTGGTATGGAGCTGCTTTTGATTGCTTCTGCAAGGACAAAACGCTATAGGTGGAGATAGAGTTAGTATTAGACGCGTGGTGGTACAGAGTCATCGAGGGGTAGTGGTGCGAGTCGCGCTCCAGATATAAATTTCGCTATACGAAGTTCTGGGTCTACCAACATACCTTTTCCTGCTCTGAAAACGGAGGAGATATATCCATAGCGTGGGGCTTCAATTTTGTGTGTTGAACGAACGTAACAGCTGGCGCAAGGACCCCTACGGTGCGCAGTAGGAGGAAGCTGGGGTGAAAGGGAGCGTAAAGAATACAGTACGGTACAAGTTGTCAGGAAGAAATGAAGGCCATTAAGTATCTTCTGGGATCTGTCCCAGCATCGGAACAGTCTCCTAGGGAGCGAGCGTATAAGGTGTATCGGCCGTCGTTAAAGAGAGTCAAGTCGTTGGACAGGAAAGGGAGGAGTGGGAAGGCTGAATGCAAGAGGAAGCTGGCCGCGTTTGCGAGGCGCGTGAGGGAGGGAAGAGGATGGTATTCCAACAAGACTAGGTACAGAAGAGGACGGGACAGGACAGGACAGGATAGGACAGTGCAGCGCAGCGCAGTGCAGTAGGAAGAAGAGAACAGTACGGATATAGAGCAAATAATCCCAGCGCAGACAGCGCAGCGTATTCAGCGGCAGACAGGCGTCAATACGGAAACGAAACCAAACGAAACGAACGGGTTCATAAGGGAAATGAGACAGAGCAAGTCGTGCATATGCAGCTGTATCCAGCGCAGTCTGTTACTGGCCGCAAGTCTTCGCAGTGCGCCGCCAGAACACGATTGCGCAGGGAGCGTCGAGCTAAAAGAGCCTGCCTACCTTATTAGCGAGCTACAGTGGGTGGTAGATCCTCCTGTACTGTCTAGGATTGCCCGTGCGCGTCCCGTTATCCACGAGCCCAGCCTCGGACTGTATATGTAACGGAGTATTTTACTTTATTTGGGCAAGATATAGTACGGTATATACATACAACATACTCTTGCGCAAATAATCGGCTTGATCCGACTAGGGAGAAAAGGGGGGCGGCTCGCTACGTTCTCTTGCCCTGCTCGTGGAAGTAAGAGCAGAGGAGAGCCATGGTATTGGTGAAGACGGTTGAGTCGACATCCAATCACGGACCAAACCACGGATGGTACCGCGACCACTCTCCCCACTCGTTTTCTCTTCGCACCTTCCACAAGGCTGGACAGTGGACACCTTCGACCCGCACAGCACTGAGAGCAGAGCAGCGCAGCGCAACGAACTCCTGCTGAGCCGCATCATGGCTAAAACATCAGACTTGATGTACTCCTCCGATTCATCCGTCGCGCACGAGTCGCAGATAAGAATGTTCGTTGGGCGCGGAGGTCTTGATTCTGGATTGCGCGGCCGAATCTGCGGCCTACTGTAAGAGGGACTTGGCTTGGATGTCTGGCAAGCAGCAAAACATGGCAGAAACTGGTGCATTTGCACTCTCCTGGTGGATTCAATCGATGGCCGCGGCCATGGCAACTTCTGAATCTCTGGGAAACAAGTCTGTTTTATATCTACAAATGCTCTCGGTGGGGCAGGACTCGCGCCAAATCTGCATTGTGCGCTGTCAACGATTTTGCTGTCGCATCTCTAGAGGTTGCTTCACCGCCGTAAGTGCTAACTTGGTGCTCTTTCTCACTCGTGCCCATTACATCACTGACGGTTGCCGATAGATTACGAGCTTCCTTAAAGGGGAACTACCTCTTATCCAATCTGCCATCCGTACTTGCGGGATGCTGGAACATTTGTATTGTCCAGGATCTATTTCTGACCCCTCCGCCTTCGCATTCTCCCTCGGAGGCGATCGGTCGCTGTCTGGGTTAGTAGGCGTACATGTTAGGTCAGGTTCCAAATGGTATCAAGGCGGCATATCCAGCGGAGGTCACCTCACACAAGCAAGGCGCATCTCTGGGAGGTCTGGTGCGAGGGATTAGACGTGGCCGAAGCCAAGTAAAGCCGCGTGGAACATGGAAAAACTATATTGCATTGTTGGAAAAGGTGCAAGTTACCGCAACATGATCCGAGCAGGTAAGATTACTGTCTCCTTTCTTCCTGTGCTACGTACGGTTCAATGATGGATGGCAAACCGTCCGTCCGTAGTTGTGGCTTTGTTGGTTGTCGATAGCTTTCACGAAATGTTGCTTGACATGCACAATCAGGGTCCCATACAATTGCCTCCTGGAGTTACGGAATGGGAGATTCTTCAAATACTGCTTCCAATCCACCAGCAAGAAGGGGGTGGTTATTGTTGATGGAATCATGATATATTGCTAAGTCCATTCGGCGTTGCCGTGTTCGGTTTAGCGTACCTGGGCATCTTTGAGGCCCTGCCCTGCGTATCATCTACATTTCTAAATAGAATTCAATTCAACATATTTTGGCTGGGAAAGGAGCTGTGCAATACCAGAGTGATATGTGAGAGGCGCATTACATGCCAGCAGGGAATCCCGAGGTCGGATTAGACATGCTGCACAGGTAAATTGTCGTTGTGGTTGTTGGCATCCTTCTCCATTCAATCGTCTTTTGCCCTTCGACCATCTCCATCATCCACCGAGCTACCCCCCGTCGTTTCCTACAAAGGCAGACTCCATGTTCTCATCTGCGAGAATACAGTTCCTACTCCCACATACGCACCACTCTTTTGCTCTGCGTCAACCTCTCACTCTGCATCTTCAAAGTATAAGATCTCCCGGCTTCAAGCCGCTGCGTTCGCAACCCGCCTGCCAGGCGCAAACACTCCCTTGACCCTGGAGTCCACGACCAGCGGTCGACCTATATTATAGATTGAGATTGCTCTAGCATTAAGCGCAAATATTCATATCATTTTCCCGGTACCACTCTTGGTGCATGCCCGACGTTCGCCGCCGAATCTCGACCTCAACTTTCGAAGTCGAACCTTCCTCAGCGCCTTACCCAATACAACCCCGCCCCAACCCTTCCGACTCCCATAAAAATGGCAGACGACTCCCGGGGCATAAAGCCAGAGGCAGTGGACACTGCGCTCGGCGACATGAAATTGGAAGAAGGGGGTTCGCCGATGGAAAATGGATTTACAAATGGGACATACGAGAAAGCTCCTACACCTGGCTACAGCAGGAAATCTCGGTCCTCCACACCTCCCATGGCAGGCTCAAGGTCGCAATCACCAGTCACGAAGCAAAGCGCATCACCATCACCCGAATCCGGGGACGGTCAAGAAATCATCGGGAGCGAGATCACAGTTGTAGTAGAGGATGGGAAACCTCCAAAATTGTCACGAAAGGCATCACAGAAGATAATCTCACGGCCAGCTCCATTATTCAACGACCTACCAGATGCCACAGAAGAGGCAACCTCACAATTTTCAGTCATTAAAGATTGCGAGTATGGAACCAAAAACATGGGGCTCTCCGAGCATGATTCCTTGGACTGCGATTGTTCTCCCGAGTATAGTGAGTTGTTTTATCTCTCAAACCTTGGGATTTACTGATTGTTCCAGGCGATGGCAAAAATCATGCATGCGCAGAAGATTCGGACTGTATCAACCGTGCGACTAAAATGGAATGCGTCGATAACAATTGCAATTGCGGTAATGATTGTCAAAACCAACGGTTCCAACGCAAACAATATGCCAATGTCTCCGTGATCAAGACAGAGCAAAAAGGTTATGGTTTGCGAGCAAATACTGATCTAAAGGCTCATGATTTTATCTTCGAATACATTGGCGAAGTGATTAATGCGGCGGTATTCAATAAAAGGAGATACCAGTATGATGACGAGGGAATCAAACATTTCTATTTCATGTCCCTCACGATACGAGAATTTGTCGATGCGACGAAAAAGGGCAATTTGGGGCGATTTTGCAACCATTCCTGTAATCCAAATTGTTACGTGGACAAATGGGTCGTCGGCGAAAGGTTGCGCATGGGCATTTTTGCCGAGCGGGACATCAAAGCCGGCGAGGAGTTGGTCTTCAATTACAATGTCGACCGTTATGGTGCCGATCCTCAAGTCTGCTATTGCGGCGAGCCAAATTGTGTGGGATTCATCGGAGGCAAAACCCAGACTGAGCGCTCGACCAAACTGCACCATACTACAATTGAAGCTCTTGGCATTGACGATGGCGATGGGTGGGATACGGCGGTCGCTAAGAAACCCCGGAAGAAGAAGACGGGCGAAAACGATGAAGAATATGTCAGCAGCGTCCAGCCCAGGGGTTTGGATGAAGAGGGCGTTACGAACATAATGGCAACTCTGCTCACATGCCAGGAGAAATGGATCGTGGTCAAATTGCTTAGTCGCATTCAACGATGTGAGGATGACAGTATCCGTCATAAAGTCGTGCAGACGCACGGCTACGATATTATGCGGACGAGCTTAACGACTTGGAAGGACGATAACAATGTCGTTCTTCAAATTCTTGATATTCTCTATAAATTCCCGCGAATCACTCGTAACAAGATCACCAAAGCGAAGATCGAGGGTGCAGTCGAGACGTTTACGACCTCCGAGCACGAGGATGTTGCATTCGAAGCTCAGAGGCTCATCGAAGTATGGAGTCAACTCAAAGAAGAGTATCGGATCACCAAGAAGAAGGTAGACCCGAATGCCGCCAGAATCTTCGAGCGTCGTAACAATGAGAGAGCCGAGGAACTTTCCAGATCGCCAGCCACCCCAGCTGTTATTGCACCGACAGCACCGACAGGACCAAAAAGTAACGTCCCACAGCGCACTTTCATTCCCCAACGGCCGCCAATCCGAAAGCCTTTCGGCGCACTACCTACAGGCTGGTTTGCTGCCATGGACACGAGTGGTAATCAGTATTACTACAGCAAAAGCGGTCACACGACGTGGCAACGACCTAATTTGCCGGCACCTCAACCACCACCGCCCCCAAAAATCCAAGAAAGTGTGCAGAAGCAAAAGAAGTTGCAGGATATCATTAATGGTATCATCAAGTCAGAACCAGCTTCAAATAGCACACCACAGAGCGTGCCAACAGCTGAATCCACGCCGAAAGAGAAGAAGAAGCCAATCGAAAAATGGCGATCCTTACCTGTGGAGAAACAGATGAAGCTTTACGAGAACACCGTAAATTCTCTTCCATATCTTCTGTGCTCCTCACTGACATTGCCCAGCTCTTTCCCCATATCAAGCACGTGATGCAAAAATTCGCGAAACTGCTTCCCAAAGACGACCTCAAAAAGTTCGCCAAAGAAGTCGGCAAGAAACTCGTGGCTTCTGATTTCAAGAACAACCGCGTCGAAGATCCTACCAAGATCTCGGAAAAGCAAGAGAAAAAGGTCAAGAAATACGTTCGGGATTTCTTCGAGAAGGCTGTTGAGAAGAGGAAGGCGCTAGATAAGAAGAAACGCGAAAAACTCGCGAACGGTTCTTCCTCGCAACCTTCTTCATCTTTCACGAATGGGAAGCCGGAAGCTGCTCCTTCACCAGAGCCAGAGGTAGAGGACGAAGTCGAGTTTTCAGACCACGAGACACCAACACCGATCCCAGACTCGCCGTCAATACAACCTGCTACGCCAGTCACAGGCTCGTCTTTAGATCTAAAACGGAAAAGAGACGAGGATGAAGACGAGGGGACACCAGACGAGACGGAGGATAGCGAATCGAAACGGCTCAAAGAAAGCCCCAACGACGAAGCTCCTCCGCCTCCTCCGCCGCCGCCTCCACCTGCCGGAGGTCTGCCCAGCACACTCGAAGACGCAGATGGTGAACTTCTCTCAGGCGATCCCATAAGCATGATTTACGGGCCTCCTCCACCACAAGACCAACCCCTAGATATCGAAACGGAAGAAGAGCGCGAACCCCGCCAACAGGAAGAGCATCTAATGCGGTACGTGAACCAGGAAGAAGCGGAAGCGGCTCTGATGGATATGGATGGCGCGCTGGGCGAGGTCAATGGAAATGGGATCAAGGACGTAGAAATGGCAGGCACTGAAAAGGGGGCAACGGCGGAGCTAGCGGTGCGGCATCAGGAACGGGAACGGGAACAACAGGCTGTGCAATGACACTTGCCTTTAATCCCATCGGGGCTCAAAAAATAACCTTCTGGCAGAGGGCAAGAGGAGAAGGAGGGTGGGATGAATGTCAAATACAGACCAAAAGAAAAAAGGAATGGAACTTGTAATTTTGTATCATACATACACTTAATTAGCATGGGGCGTTTGTTCATTTGCTTGCGTATTCGTGCTTTTCCTTTTACTTTTATCTGGACTTTGGTGGTGGGGATCAGCTGGTTTTGCATTTTAAATGGACGTGGATGTAAGTAAGTAAGGGGGGAACAAATGGATGGGTGGTGGAAAGGTAGAAAAGTGGAAAGGTGGAACAAGTGGAAAAGTGGAAAGGAGGAAAAGTGGAAGAGAGGGAAGATGGGAAAGTGGGAAAGAGGGAAGATGTAGATGAATAACATGAGATGTTGTGACTTACTTGATGTATAGTAACGTTCAGTATGTGCCTTTCTAGAAGATGGAGATGGAGAAGAAGATGATATGAAATGCGTAAGAAGCGAAGCCTCTTGAATGAAATGAATGAGCGTGTATATGGCTTATTTACTGAATTGCAAACTTGGGATTTCACGTATTAGGAGAGTTGTGATTTGTACTGTAGAAACTGCAAAGCATGGATTTGAATAGTTTGATTCCATGATAGATAGCTTTGTTTTTGTATCCTTACTTGGCATCTTGAAATAACCTCCTAGCACCCGCACCTAACCCAAGCGCTATATGCAATTTCCTTCTTGTTCATATTTATTTTCATTCATATTTTCATGACCCGCGATTGTCCTCACGACTTGAAGATCTTCTCCAACGCCTCGAGCAGAATATCAACATGATGCTTCTGGAAAATCAACATGGGTCTCAAGCGCACAGCCCTCTCCCCAGACCCGCCAATATTAACACCCACGCTCTTGGCCTTCTTGACGACCTCGTCCCGTCTGGGACTATCGAACGCGATGAAAGTGCCCTGTCCCTTACCCCTCAGGTTTTGTACCTGGCCCGGATACAGCTTGCCGAGCTCCTCGATACCTTTATACAGATACTCTCCCACCTTGGCCGTGTTCGTGACCAGATCCAACCGTTCGATCTCCTCGATGATAGCACGGAAGAGGATGGCGCGCGCTGGGTCGCCCATCCACGTGTTGAATTGCCGGTAAGGCTTGTTAGGTCTGAGTTCGGGGTTTCCGAAATAATAGCCTGCCGTCTGCGCTTTCTTGCTGAACGTCACCATGTCCGGGGGTGTGTCTAGGTTCCAGTGATCATGAGCCCAGAACTTTCCTGTGGCACCCACGCCTGTCTGCACTTCGTCGACGATGAGCAGGACATTGTGTTTCTTGGTGAGGGCGCGCAGGCCGCGGAAAAATGCAGGCGAGGCGTGGTTGTCGCCACCTTCGGATTGGATGGGCTCGACGACCACGGCGCAGGGAGGGAGGTGGTGCGTTGTGATAATCCTTTCAACATCTGCCAGGGAGTCTGCTTCCGCCTTGGCGTTTTCCTGGGCGTGGTCCTCGAGTGGGTATTTCAAGAGGGGGAATGTAGCTTGTGGCCAGTCGAAGGCAGGGATATCGATTTTATGGATGGGCTTCGAGCGCGTCGTTGACAGGGACCCGAAAAGTCGGCCGTGGAAACCAGATTTGAATGACAAGATCGACAATTGTGGTGCACCGGGGGACTGGTTCAGCATGCTGGAGGCAATGTCCTCTTCGCTGAACTCGACGTGCGCGCCACCGCGCTCTTGCTGGCGGCGCCACATGAAGGCTGCTTTGTAGGCTGTTTCGTTGGCGTCGCTACCAGCCATGGCGGTGAAGACCTGGTCGAGGCCTTTGGGGGCTACTTTCAGGATGCCGGTTTTGATAATGGAGGCCCAGTCGTGTGAGGGGAAGTTTCCGAGGGCTGGACGGTTGATGATGGCGGAGGCCATTTGGGGGGAGGCTGCTGCTGCGGCGAGGGTGGGGTTGCTGTATCCAACTGGGATGGAGGCGATTTGTGCATAACTACTCAATTAGCACTCTTCAAGCTTGAAGGAGGGTCAGTCAAACATACACATCCAAGAGCACATTTCCATCCGGATCCGCAATGTAGTTTCCAAAGCTCTTTTGGTAATTGGCAAGCATGTTCAAGCTCCGGGTGTCAAACACCTTGTCCAATTCTTCAATTGCCTTCTTGCTCTCCGGGCCTGGTATGGCTGTCTTGACGATGGGTCCAGAGGGCTCATTTGTGAAGAACGGCTGTTCGGCGGAGGGGGCGGTGGCGTAAGGTCGTAGACAAGATTTGCGAGTCCATCGAGAGGCAACGGGACGCAATCGCGCCGCTGCTCGAAGAGAAGACATGGTGAAATGTAGAGAGGAGAGGAGATGAGAGGAACTGCTGCCAACACGGAGAAGCGGTCGGGAATGTTTGTTGTTTTTTTTAAACAACTTGTTTATGATTCTACAGAAGTGGGGTCAGCGGGCTTGTCCGTTTACGGAGCTGTACCTCGTATCTTATCGAAGGGAATTGGTCTTCTCAAACTAACCTTCAGCTTCAATTGCAATTGCAAAGACTTGAGCGTATTTGCAAAAGTGAAGCTATTCTCGAAATCACAGCCGGGACCTCTGGGAAGAATGTAGGAAGAAGATGCATTCGATTGACCGACTTTATAGCGAGGGGCAGACGGCGGCCAGTCAGCCAATAGTAGACGCCACCGCCGTGCGTCATTCAAGGCACGGATGAAGGAGACATGCTAGTCCCAAAGAGACAGGTCTATCCGACTTGGAATATACGCACACCCACTCCCCATGCGTGGTTCAATCTAATACCACCCTTCTATGAGCTTTTTATAAGCATTTTGCCACATATTCTAAGTGTCTCTAAGTCCCTATACCTACTTATCAATTTCTTAGCAGTTTCTAGTTGAAGTGTACAGAAGAGTGAAGCTGACTGCTGCCATAGAGCTTTTTTTGGTAATGGCCAATGCCCCGCGCTAGCCGGATTAAGCTTTCAAAATAACAAGCATAACAAACAACCTAAATCTTAGCCAGATCATATAAAATATGCCCTGCTAAAAGCATACGATGGAGTCGAAGTTATGATTGGAAATTGCTGTGGAAGGATACGTGGAAGATGGATTGTTTCAAACAGATACTCCTGCCATTGGCATGCATCAAGCAGGAGGACGATAGCCTCACAAGCACAGCTTCCTAGTCCGTTCATCCCGTCCCCGAAAGCGTCGGTTGAGTGGCTAACTCAATCAGACTTGAAGTACACCGAGGATCTCTTCAATTATACGCGCGGTCGCTTCGTCTGCGATGAAGCATATGAAATGTCCCAACGCCACGTCCGCTTCAACGTCAACGAGCTAGCCCGTGTCGCCGCCCAAGCTGTGGGAGCGAAAACATGCATTAGTATATCAAAGTATCCTGACGGCATGTACAACAAGGCTATGCTTCTCACTATGAACAATGGCACTCAAGTTGTGGCAAAAGTTCCGAATCCAAATGCTGGCAAGCCTCATTTTACTACTGCAAGTGAAGTCGCGACTATGGATTTTGTACGTTTTGTCTCAAGCTTTGATGCATGCGGGATTGACTAATGACATACCAGGTACGGAATGTCCTAGGAATAGGAACTCCTGTTCCTGAGGTCTTTGCTTGGAGTTCGAAAGCCCAGGAGAACCCTGTTGGTGCAGAGTATATCATCATGGAGAAGGTTCCAGGGATCGAGCTAGAGAATGTTTGGCCAAGTATGGAAATCGAAGACAGATTTTCTCTTGTCAAAACCATCGCGGGTTATCAAAAAGCTTGGATGTCAGTTTCGTTTAAGAAGTTTGGGGGGTTGTATTACGCTCAAGATCTCGATGAACGAATGGGAAATGAGCTGGTGTATGTCAATGCAAAGGGAGTCGAGGTCACGGATGCAAAATACGCTATTGGGCCATCTACAGGACGCGAGTTCATTGATTACAGACGAGCAACTATCGATTTTGACAGAGGACCGTGTAAGGATTCCGTCTTCAAACCAGGACTCACAAGGCTAACAAGTACAGGGGAGACATTAGAAGACTATCATACCGCCATCGGGCTTCGAGAAATAGCCTGCGTCAATCAACTCCCTCGCCTACCCAAATCTCCATTAACCCTCTGTGGCCCAGGAACCTACCAACCAACACGAGAGAAAAAGCTCGCTGCCCTGACCTGCTATCTCAAGATGATAAAATACCTACTTCCCACAGACCGCTCAATCGCATCATCCCATCTCTGGCACAGCGACCTACACGAAGCCAACATATTCGTAAACCCCTCCAAACACACCGAAATCGTCGCTCTCATCGACTGGCAATCTACCACTCTATGCCCTCTCTACTTCCACGCCCGCCGCCCTCCTATCATCGATTACGACGGCCCGCCTGTGCACGGTCTAGAGCGACCCCAACTACCTAAAGGAAAACTCGACGCAGACGCATGGAAGGACGCGGAGGCTTTGTATCTAGACCAGTCGCTGTGCTCCCTGTACAACACCCTAACGCACCATCGCAACCCACGGCTTTATGCTGCGCTCGAGTTCCAGCACACGACGAGCTTCATGCTGCTACTGCTAGCACGCGCCCTTCTCGTCGAGGGCGAGGCGCCCTATCTCTTGCAAGTCGCAATGCTCGAAGAGACGTGGGACACACTTCCGTCCGCCGGGAACTCAGGCTACCCGTTCTCCTTTTCGCCGGAAGAGCGTCGGATGATGGAGGTTGATCTTGAAGGCGTGGAGCGCGGTATGGACATGATGCGTGGGATTCAGGAGACTATTGGGGAGTTGTTTCCGGAGAAGGGGGTAGTGAGATTAGAGCTGTACGAAGAGGCGCTAGATGCGCTGGAGCAGATGAGGGACCAGGTTATTGAGGAATTTGCGGGCAGTGAGCAGGAGAAAGAGGTGTGGCTGGAGGGGTGGCCTTTTGGAACTTAGGGTGATAGATAGGCAGGCAAAAGCAGATGACTCCGCGGTTACTAAGTAGAGCTCATTGTATGAGGCGAAGCTAAATCTCCACATCTTAATATAATTGATATAATACCATGCAATTGATAGCTGCAAGTCCAATCATCTTTCCTTGCCAACATGATCCTCCGATGTCTGATTCCTCATGGCTATACTGTCATTTAACAAGATTGCTTGCTCCAACTCCGCACTCTTCGTCTTCTTGATTCGAAACTTCATCATCAAGTTCATCAACAAGACAAACCCATAGGTAACAACACATAACAGTGCCACAATACCAGTCTAATACAGTCAGTCAGTTCAGCCCCCAGGTCAAAATAACACAAACGGGCGAATCTTACATCCCGTAACAGCACCCCGAATAGTTATCCACTTCCTGCTGTCTGATACTAGACCTCACCTGACGATGCACGTCTCCCCCCTCCACCAGAAACGCCTCGAACGAATTTCGTTGCCGACCAGAGTGTCCTTGGTGTGCGATATACCAAGCACAGTACTAAGACATGAGAAATTTCTTCATCTGCGTCGAGGTATCGCCTGCTGACTTGAGATGCCTGAAATTAAATGTTTTGAGGACAAATCCCAGTGCTTGGCCGACTATGAGAATGGGAAATGGATGTCCTAGTTCACAACAGCAAAATATCATTTCTACAGTACATGACAGAATTGGTATTACCTTTGCTATTGTACAGAATGCTCGACCGGTAGTTTTCACTTTTGAGCTTCTTCTGCCGTCATGGATCCATAGAAAACCTCACCGTTGACTGCTTCGTATCCATCTCGTTTATTCGCTATCGACTTGAGAAATGTAGTGCACCAGAGCCTGGGCGTGCGAGAACTAGAAGCTGGATGAAAGATCACATGAGATCAAAGACAGATGAGAGCCACTTCTCATTTTTCCTGGTCTTACTTGTCCACTTGGATTGTGCAAAAGAACCTTGGCCCAGTCAGAAATGCCTAGCTAGTATATACCACTATCTGCCATATTCTTGTACGTTTGGTTCTCACGTTCGGATAATCTCGATGGGGTTGATATATGAGAGAACGTCGTTTCTGAACCTTTACATTCGCCAAGTTCTTTCCGCTTCTATAATGACGGCAATGTGAACGGCGACCTCTTAGATACCAGTTACTACCTCTGGTCAGATGAGCAGGGGCCTATTGATATATTCGTGGACTGGCCAACGATACCTGGAGGTGCTGCACACACACAACAATAAAAGTTCTTCAGCTGATAATAACTCCTACCGGTAGTGATTTTCCATTTTTGTTTTGGCAAAATGACAGATGGGTACACAGCGGCGGGTCAAACAAACCTGAACCAATAATTCTCCCGAGGCAGAATCTCTGTTATTCCAGCCTCCTAGCGCTCGCCATGCTCAACATGCGCATTTGACCAAATCCCGCGTCGCACCTACTCACGCATACTCCAGCCTGCCCACATCCCACCCTGGCTGCAAATACCTCCAATCACCATCAAACCCAAAATCCGTCTGATACCGTCCGTACTCAATCAACCTCACCGCATCCAACCTCGCGCCCTCATCACTCATCGCCCACAAACTCAACGCCACCGTATTCAGCCCCCGATTATTCACCACCCCGGGCGGCACAGGAAAGCGAGTCTGCGGGCCGACATGCGGTACATATTTCCCGTACTGATACCCATTGACCCAAATCATGATTCTGGCAACTGTACCCGCCGGCGCGGAGAGCTCTAGTCCCAAGGGCACGTCTAGGTCTGAGTCGATGTTGAGGTGGAAGGTCGTGGTGTAGAATTGTATGCCCGAGGAGTTGAGGCCGGTGAGAGGAGAGGAACGACCGAATTGGGGCGAGGGGGCGTGAAATATGGGAGATGCCAGCCGATGCGTTCGCCGTAGAGACCGCCTTCGTTCATGGGGCCGCGGACGGGGTCGAGGTTTGCGGAGCCGCCGGCGTTGCCTTGGATTTTCCAGAGCTTGAAACCGGTGCTGGAGCTTGTGCTTGTACTGGTGTTTGTAGTGTTGCTTGAGATCAGAGAGGCACCCAGGATACCGCGGGGGTTTTGGACGCCTTTTGCGGTGGAAGTTTCGTCGTGGCCGTGATAGTCAACTACTACTGTTATGAGGTTGTCTTTTGGCTGCAGCGAGGAGAGTGGAAGAGATAAGACGGCCGTCGTGGTTGTGAGGGAGGCATTGCCTACGTTCCCGCCGATGAGGACACCATTGAGCCAGGCTGACCAGCCGAATGCAAGACCCCCAGAGCAAGTGATGTTCACAGACGTGAAATGCCCATCAAAGTAACCACGGTAGATCTTCGCGCCAGTGTAATACCCATAATCACTGGAAAACAACACGGGCTTGGTCAAGGGTGCAACGGGACTTAATGTAGAGTTCTTGTCGCAAACCGTCCATTTCGAATCATCGTACGCGTTGAGCTTCTCTGGTAAGGAATCTGCATCCCGCCAATTTTCTAGTGCTGGTAGAGAGACTATTCGGTCCTCGGCCCCAGGAATTCTAGCTGTGACTGAGCCATATGGTGTCTTGGTAGCATCCAGCCGAATCCCATTCCAATCGATTGTTTGAATATCAGGATGTCCAGTATAAACCTCGATAGTCGTAGCGTTGTCATTATCTCCCGAAACATGCACAACACCGTGAGAGACATACGCATTCCGAACCAAGTAAGGGCCGAACACAAAGATCTGCTCCTCGGGTTTGACATCAGGACTATTGGTCGTCGGAGGCGCCCAGAATTTCCACGCTGCCTTCTGTTCAAGCAGGTAAACCAAGACTCCGTTGAATTGCAGGACGCTTTGGTCAGAACCTTGTGTGTAGATAATGGTAGTATTACTAGCCTCAGTAGTGGTTACAATTTCGGACGTCCCGAAAACTGTATGCGGATTATTAGCATAGTTTCCTTTGAGCGCAAATTGTCCAGTCTGTCCTTCTTCCAGGTACAGTACTAGAATATCGATATCGAAAACTCCATACGCGAGGACATCGGCAGATGAATACAGGAGGGTGTTTTGTCCAAAACTGTAATCAGTGACGAGAATCTTGCTTTGACGGCCGTTGAGATTGATATTTGGAACAGTGATGACTCCCTGAGACGTATTGAGGTGTGCTGAAAATGTCACAGAAGCTCTAGAGCTTGACTTGGCTTGCTGCACTGTATAGAACCCGGCATTTGTATCGGGGTTTCGAATCTCCCAGGTCCAGATGTCTGTGGATGAAGTCTCCAAGGTGTGAGTCTCTGATCAAAATTCTTTGGAATGCAAGCTTACAGCATAACCGGTCCCGTTCCCAATCATTTCGGTCTTCAAAAGATCAGTCGAGACCCGTGTAAACAATGCAACGAGTTTCGTCTGATACATCTTGTCCTGAATCTGCCTTGTTTCTCGAAGTGGAGCCGAGTAATCATAGGAGGTATATACAACTGGAGCAGCAGCTAAGCATGAGTTAGCACAGCGACAGATCGGAGGGGATTTCTCACAGTGTCCCCAATTCGTTCCTCCCCACGCCATATATAAACTCATAAGAGTTGTCCTCTGCCCGATATTATTCTTGTAATAAACATCCGCAAATGCAGGATCATGATCAGCAGCACAATCATCATAGAAGCTGCCACCCCAGGGCGTGAAATAGCCTCCTTCGAATTCCGGAAAGTATTCGGGTTGCGTGTACGAGTAGTTTGAGAACCATTGGTAGTAGTTCCGAACAACATTGAACCCGCTATCGGGATTTGTGCAGGATGATCCACCTGGGTAGCTATCCAAGCCATAGACATTTACAGATCCTCCCACGTCTTGGTAATCTGTACTCCAAGACACACTCCTTTGCCCCTTTTCATTGTGCGTAAGTGGAACAGTAACACCTGCCGCTCGGAATGCAGTCTCCAATTGCTCCATGTAGACAACTAGGGTATTATTTGCGGAATGAGTAGTTTCTTGGAGTTCGTTTTCGACCTGGTTCAAGATGACGGTCTGCACGGGAGTCAGCAATTATCTCACTTCTTCAAGAGACTGCATTACCCCGCCTTTCGTAATCTCGTTCTTTGCAACTATCTCCCCAATTTTGGCGACCCATGGCAGCCACGCTTGATGGTACGTCTCATCACCCGTCCGCAAACTACCAAAGCTTCCATCTGAGCCCCACAAAGCGAGTCCACCACCATTTGTCTCGGCGTTACAATACGGGCCGGATCGAACAATCACCCACAAGCCTGCTTCCTTCGCATAGTCGAATAATCGTTGCAGATTCTTCCCCGAAGTCTCGAAGTCGTAAACGCCTTTGGAAGGCGAATGGTAGGACCAGAAGTAGTAGACACTAGCATTGTTAGACTAGCTTGATGGGTTTTGCGGGATAGAGTACCTGATGGCATTAAATCCATTGGCTTTGAATTTATGGAAAATGTCCTGTGCAATCAGCTTCTGCGAATAGCTTCAACGACTAGTACTTACCAGCCACATTTCAGGAACGGGCATCTACGCAACCAAATTAGTGAGTGGTAGTTATTGACCATATTTGTATCAAAAGCCATGAAACATGCTTCCGGAGTCGGCTTTTGGGGCAATGATACAGAAATGGCTAACCCTTTGGTAGTGGAACTCTGCAGCACTAGGGCTGTCAGTCGAGAGCTTCAGCTACCTACAAACACCTACAAAATGAACGTCCTATTGCCATTGATGACCAAGCTATAAGAATCCCATGACACAGCTTCCGTGAGCCCATCATTGGTCGCATTGCAGGTCAACAGCAGTGCTGTTAACGCAGCCAAAATCCTCAGGAGCCACATTTTTCAAACGATAGTACTGTGGAAAACATCAGCCACTTAGCAGGACATTGAAGTACATACATACGTTAGTTATATAGTAATAATGGACTCATATAGTAATTGGAACTATCAATTGCATATCCAATGGTCTTCACCCCGCAGATTGAACGGCTTTGCCAGCATCTTTCCAGCAATCAGAAGAGCCAATAGCTCCGTTTCCACAGCTAGCGCTAGGAGAATGCGCATGCCGGAAGAATTGCTGCTCACCGCGGCTAAGTGTAGTGAGGAGAAGTTGTTGACCATGGAATGAGAGGAAGAACATCGAGGGGAGGTCGGCATATCGGCATATCAATAACCCGATCAATCAGCCTTAGCGCTGTCACGTGCTCTCGAAGGTATCATACATTTTGGGAAGAACTCCCGACAACTCCACCTACCATATTGCTGGCATGTCCAAAAATCTAAAGTGGGAACTATTTCTTTGCAAGCCTTCAAGTGAGGGTTTTCTGTCTTATAAGTTATGTAGTTCATAGTGAGACTAAAAACCTAGGCTGTACCAGCGGAATGACTGGCTGCTGAATCTGGTGAAACAAGGGTTTCCCGTGCCATGCATGCAACCGTAAACGCCGACCGCAGTCTGCGGAAGTTGCGGCAGTCGCACCATCGCGACAGGAAGATGATGTATTCGCCCGTTTACTGCATTGAGGTTAAAGGCTGTGGCTGTATGGTATGAATGCCCACCATGCCCACCAAAGCGGACGTGGGGCGTCCGCGACAGTTCAAGGCCTCTGTGCCGGGTGCACTCGTACGGCGCAAAGCACGTCGGAGGCCCAAGGCTGGCCCCAAAGAGGATGAGGAACCAATAGTCAATCTGCCTCGGCACCCAGCTGCCAAAGCCGTTGCGCCCTACTCTCCTCGGTCTGAACTGGAGGATTCGTATCTGCGGTTCCTTATATACCACTGTATGCCCCTGCGCTTCCGGCGGTCTTGAAGCAGAGTGCTGACAGCGTCAGATGTCACGGTAGTCTGCGTGCAAACCCTGACCTGCGTTGGACCTCGATTCGAATGGTACCCCTTGGCTGTTCGAGACGATGCCTTCTTCCATTCGCTCATGTCTTCTACCTCTTCCCACGCCTCATACCTGCAGCAACAAGAAGTGCCCCGTGATTACTTCTATCACAGAGGGGTTGCTATCCGGCTTCTGAATGCAAGGCTGGAGAGGGGAGATCATGATCTTGGAACGATCAATACCGTGTGTGTCTTTGCCCAGCAAGAGGTGCATATACCCGCTCCGAGAAAAAGGCAAGGCTGATGGGGTGCGCACAGGCATTTGGAAATCGACCTAAGACGGCCAAAACCCATATGGCGGGGCTTTTGCAGCTTGTCAAAGCTTCGGGTGGTATAGAGGGTCTTAGATCCGACCCGAAAACGATACGGCATTTGTATTTGTGAGTTCTTGCTAGAAGATATATCATCGCAGGATTAACATGTCCAAGTACGGACCTAGCAGGTGCCATCATTCTTTCCGCGAAACCGATACTGGAACCTTCCATGGATTTTTCTGACTTCGAGACTCACTTTGGGCAACCGAGCACCGATACTATTTCCCACGCGCAAACATTTCGCGCACGATTATATAATTTCACAAATTCTCATTTATCGAGCATAGCAGGGACGGCGTTATGGGGCCTTCGAAACATAACAAATCTGAGGGACGGTTTCCATGAAGGCACTGCCTCTCCAGATACCGAGTTTTCCACTGACATCCAGTTTACGGATCGAGTGGAGGTTCTCGAGAGGCTAGTGCATCAACTCTGGTATGTGGAAGACGCGCAGAATGAGCAGCATGCGATATTCCGGACTTTTGGATGGACTTGCCTCATCTACATCTACACCATCTTGAGAGAACTTCCGAAAGAACTGGCGATCAACACTATGCTCGCTGGGAGGATCAAGAGCACGTTGGAGTCGCAAATGGAACTCAATGTGCTCCTGGCGACGTTCAACGACCTCTTTCTATGGGAGATGTTTGTTTGTGGTCGGGTTGCAGATGGCAGAGACAAGACGTTCTTTGCAAGTAAAGCTACGAAGATCTTGATAATTCGGAAGCTGGAACATCAGGAAGGCATACTGGATGCTGCGGAGGCATTTCTGTGGCCAGAGAGGCATGTTTCCAGCACTCCATCGAGTGGTGCAGTCGGTGGGCACGATCATGAAATGACAGATGATTGAAGCCGACCTCTTCAGCCTTGGAAATTGGCATTGCCAGACATGAGCCCCGAAACTCATTGTCGTCGATTGAACAACGAAGCTTCACGTGATAAGTCACACAGCCCTCAATACAGCCCGCAGAACAATTGCCCAATCCAAACGATAGGATGCGTGGATCTGGAGCCGCCAAGAACACACAGCGCGGCCGCAAAGTGTCAAAACCCACATAAACTTCCGAAGTACGAACAAAATGAGGTCGAGCTGCGCCTTGTGGGGCATCACGTTGCAGAAAAAACCAATCAAGATATATGTTCCCCAACTTAACCACAAGGCTGAGCTGAGGCTGATTTGTCGAAGACCCCTACTCTAGGTACAAGGGTAGCTAGCGCTGCGCCTTGGATTGGAGGGGAGGGGTCAGCTCTGTCTTGGCGGGGGCGGGTCACTGCGATAACAAGAACGAGAACGAGCTCAGGTAGATGTACCGGTATATAGCTTCAGCCGCTCCTTCCGCCTTACTCTCCCTCCCTCCTGGTCCACTGACCCAAAACCACTTCAAAAACCCACACATCTACACATCTCCCACAATCAACCACCAACCAGCAACAAACAA